>JAJVSH010000331.1:3151-13395 GCA_021460005.1 Tetramorium alpestre | reverse complement strand
GATCTCGGAAATTTCTACGACGAGAAAAGGAAGAAGAGGAAGCCTTTGAAGAAGAGACACATAGAAACCCGAAGATATAAAAGGCGGAGATAAACATGGAAAATAAAAGGAAAATGCAAATCGCAAGTGGCAGCGGGCGTCGCCAACCTTTGGCGACTCTCAACATCAATACCCCATATAATACCCGCAGCAGAGCTAAGAGCCCGAAAGAAGAAAAGCAGCCAAATTGGGCAGATATATTACCATTGAAGACACTCGACGAAGTCGCAGAGTTAGAAAATACATTGAAATTAGAAAAAAACAAGGAAAATTTAATTACACTATTAAAAACTATATACGCTACGAACCCGAAAGAAAAAGTTCGTCTTTGTTTAAAAAGACTTATGAACCAAGAAGTATCGTCCAAGTGTAGTTGGACAGGTCAGAAAAAAAATTTTTGTCTCGACCAATCGCGACAATTCTTCGTCCCGTGTTCGCGCGCGACGCGATGCCATGACGCGACTTGGAATCCGAACCAAGTGCGACCGGGGGAGGAGTAAAAGGACAACTCGGACAATAACGTTAATCGCCGCAAGGACAGAATGATACACTTCTTTATTGCTTCTAATGGCCATTCGGCCACGTCCACGGGACTACAAATCTCGCGGGTTACTAGAGCACGTACTGTACGACATCACACAATGACAACCACACCCTCCACGGGGTGACAGAGGTGACCGCACAAGACAAAGACCAAAAAAAACAGAACAACAAAAAAAAAAGAAGAAAAGAGAAAAAAAAAGAAAAAAAAGGACAAACAAAAAAAAATCCTCGGGACTGCCGACGGGACTAGGGGCGTCCTTTGGCGTCACAATATATAGCAGTTCACGCGATAGCGCGACTTATATCTGAAGCACGGTAATTTTACTAATTGTTAAAATAAATAAATAATGCAGTTAATAAGTATTTTAATTTGCAAAATAATTTTCAAATTTCTATATACAAATCTTCAGATATAATCAATGCTTGTTATATAAATATTTTTGATAATTTAAGCTACATAGTATTAATAGCAGTTCACGCTCTTATGCGCGACTAATGTCTGAAAGATACTAGGAATTCTTAAATAATAGTTTATAAATTTTTTACTATTTTACTATTCAGGAAATATTATTAGAAGTTATAATAAAAATGTTAACAACACTTTCAAACATTATCAATGCTTACTATGTAGTTTTTCAACGTTTATGAAATTTTTATATTTGCTTTAATATTAATTTCTTTTAATTAATTTCCGTTGTATTCTTTTGTATTAATTTCTGTTAATTCTAATTCTTTTTATTTCTTAAAGAATGTATTTAATTATTATACTTTACTTATGTTGTAGATTATGTTGTATAATACCCATTTTTATATTTCTTGCATAGTTTGCAGATAAATATTTTTGTTATACTATCGGATACACTTTTTATCATTTTTGTTTTTTTCTTCATTACATATTCTTCTTCGTCTGTATTCACTTCAGACTTGTATAAACATTCCGTATGACTTTTGCGTTCGCATACTTTACATTTTATAAACTGAGACTTTATTTTCGCAAAACAATATAAGCATATGTCTTCCATATTCTCTGATTTTAAAAGTAAATTATATGCAATTTCTCTTCGATACGTTGAAGGATTAAATGTCTTCTCAAATGGTATTTGCTTTCCTATGCAATCCATATAATACATTATATAAGGTCCACAGCTGTAGCCATCGTTATTAGGTTGATATGGTCGCTCAAGAATTTCGATATCACTCCAAGTAATACCACGTAAACTTGAAAAGGATGACGCAGACCAACAATACTGAATGAAGTTTTTAAATGCTTCAATAACTCGATTTCTATCTGTCTCATTCTTATATGGATCTAGCAACATTAATTTCTTTTCTTTTATATTTGCAATCATTAACCGCCAATGGCTTTCATATTGATATGGAAGGAATAGGTTATTTTTCATGGGTTTCTTAGTTTTACAGATAGATTTATTTTTATTTAGTCTTTTATTGCTGAATTCCCCTAATATCGTAGCAGTGTCATCGGTGGGCACGTATGAGACATCAATCCATTCGTCAATTGATACAGCAGCAAATGAATCAATTACTTGTCCATCGATCCAAATACGATCACGTAGCGTTGAAAATTCACGAGCGGATAATTCAAATATATTCAAAGATAATGAATTTTCTGTACTACAACGCACTATTGACAATACATTCGATTTAGAAACCATATAATAATCAATGTCACGTACTAATCCATTATAAAATTTATCAATTTTCTTAACTGTATTATTTATAGTTGCTTCTTCAAGCACTTTGAATTCGTAATCTATTTTATTATCTTCATTTTCATTTGTATATTTTACATCTTCAATTACAATTTTCTTTTCTTTTTTCTTTTTATTTTGTTCTAATTTACTTTCTTCTAATACAATAGCACGTTTTTTCAGTGCATTTTTATTATTATATTTCACTTTTCGTTTTCTACTCTTTAGTAATTTATCATCTAATTTCTTTTCATTTTTGTCATCTATTATGTTACTAAATTTTTTATTTTTATTTTTTTCTGCTTCTATTTCAAAATTTTCTTGTATCTTTTTTAACGTTTTTATATGACAGTGTCCTTTTTTACGTTTTCCGTGTTTTTTCTTTTTCCATGTTTCTTCGAGAGTCGGATTTGGTTCTATTACAGGATACTTTGGCTTTTGACGCGATAATTTAGATTTTAAAGGTGCACCTAATTCTAAGTTAGCTAAAATTCCTTCAGCACTTGTTTGCAGTTCTCGGACTCTGTCGGCTATTGATCGATTACTTATTCCCTTAAAATCAATCTCCTTTGTTATTCTATGTGAACTTTCAACAAATGCATTAGTTATTCTCGAAATCTTTGGATCAATTAAATCTAAGTCTAACGAACTCCATAATACTACATACGGCATCCATTTTGTTATTAAATATTGTACGAATTTTGGCGCATAATATTTATTACTAACATTGCTTGCTTCTTTTTCATCATCATCATCATCATCATCATCATCGATTTCCAGTTCTTGTTTCAAAAGGGCTAACTTTGCAGCGTATTTTTGAAAAAATGGAGAGCTTCTATAAATTGTATCATTTTCTTCTTCTTCATTAAGGATTATTTCGAATTCGTCGCCTGGAAGATTTTCAATGCTTTCATAATCATTTATTTTTTCAGAATTTTTCTTGCTAAGATTTGTTATAACGATAACACTATCGGATACTTTCCTCTCGTCTTTAGACAATAAAAGCGTACAAACATGCTTAAATAATTCGTCCATTTGCTTTAGATTTCTACAAAGACATATGAGTGCTATACATTCTAATAATAAACATTTAAAGTTTTTGTATTCAGAAAATTTCTTTTCCACTGCTCTTGCTACAATGTGCATAAAATGTGCGTAACATATTTTTAAAATAGTTAATTCGCGGCTAGGAATTGTATTATTATTACAGTACTGAAACATTATTTGTAAATACTTCTTTATGCTTATTGAGTTCCATTCTTGTGAAACAGAATGAATTAAAGCCCAAGACCAATCAATTGTTATAACTTGTGCTAGAGGCCACTTCTTTAATTTTTCAAGTACAAAATATTTATACTGTTTTAAGAAATTACTTATTGATACAATATTGTGTTCAGACGTTATCATTTGAGTTAATTTAACGATTTCACTTTTTGCTTTAAATAATACGCAATAATAAAATATGCGTTTGCACTTTAAATCTTGGGGTTTTCGAACAACAGATCCGGTTGCATCCATATGTAAAATAAGAGGTTTTTGTCCAATCGTTGTACAAAGGTCAGCTTCCCGGTACATTATAACAGTAAGTGGTAATGCAACGTATCTAAGAAATGGATCTTTTAATTTCTGTTCGACTATCCACATTTGCATCAGATCTGATAAATCGCACGACTGTAAAGATAAACGAAGTTTACATCTTTCTGCTGATTTTACTTTATATGCTATATCAAATGTTCGTAAATCTTGCATATGTCCATCATATTTGAGATCTATCCTTGTATTTTTTTGAATTTCTCCTAAAAAATCAACAACGCGACGATGTTTTAGTTCTTTTGCCCACTTTTTCCGTTCCTCTCCTTTTAACGTTCTGAAAATTGGAGGTCCACTTGTTTCATCATGAACAACTTTCAATTCGTTATCGCTAGTTATTGTTAAGCGTGCAACTGGATCTTCTGTATGATCAATAGTAAAACGGAATTTTTGATTATGAACTTTCCTACATTTCGCATAACATACAACGTCTTGTTGGTTAAATCGGACAGACCCATAGAATCTTAAAGTACAGGTACAATGTAATGTATACAACATTATTTTTTCTATTGTAGTTCTTATTTTGTCTTCATTTAATTCTCCGTAGTCCGATTTGAAATTGTTAGATTTAACATCTAATGTTGCAATGTCAACTGTAAAAGTCGGTGGGCTTTTTTTATAATTATCTTTATTATTTTTATCAAAAAATGATTCATTTGATTTTTGACTACTATTGCTATCATTCTCACTATTGTAAAGCGTTTGTAGTTCATTTGATTTTTGGCTACTATCGCTATCATTCTCACTATTGTAAAGCGTTTGTAGTTCATTTGATTTTTGGCTACTATCGCTATCATTCTCACTATTGTAAAGCGTTTGTAGTTCACTTTTTTTATCAAATATACTAGCATTTAAGTCGGAATCTTCATTATTATTCACTTTAAATTCAAATAGATCTTCATTCTTATTGCATGTATTCTTTGATAATAATTCTTCCTCTCGGTATTCTGAGATTTCATTAACGAAAATCTCTTCTTCAATTAACATATTACTAATTTTATTGATATTGTTAACATTTTTGGTAAGAAATTTACTGTTTTGTAATTTCTCTCCGTCATTTTTTATTAGCACATTCTCTTTAATATTTTGCGGCTGAAGCAACAACCAGTGACCTTGTCGTTTGTCACCACTAAACATTATCCTTAAATGCATATCATGATCATTATTATTATTATTGTCGCTTTCAAGCGTTTGCAGTCGTAAGACTTTTCCGTCATCAGTTTTATTAAATACCGTTACTGATATTTTGTACACTTTGACAAAAACTCTAATTTCGTAGTCAGTTCCATATGTAGATATTTTACCCATAGTATTTTTGTACTCTTCAGCGTTTTTATAAATTTTTTCTACGCATGTACTTCGAAGATAATCCCATTCTTCCAACCAATTTTGAACGGTGAAATCAACAATTTTGTTTCTTATTGTTACATGGGATTCTTCTGTGCCATACAGATAATAAGAAAAACATCGGAATAAACAGTTTCCGTCACCTTTAACATCTTTAATATTATAACTATTTTCCCCATCATAAATAATGCCTTTTTCAAAATAATTGTGACATTCATAATCTTTCTTACTTATTATTTCACTTGTATTATTTGTTGAACTGTCCGTTAAAACATTATTTTCACTATTAAACCTTACCTTATCTACCTGGTTTTGTATACTTTTTCTTTCCTTCAAAAAATTTAAAACTGTGGATTTCAACTGGGAATTTATGATGTTCCACAAGTATCTTATTTTTTTACGCATATTATCATCATTTTTTAGTTTCGCTGTTGACGCAATCTGTAATAATGAATAATAAGAATATTTTGAAAAAAGATATATTACAATAAAATACAACTGTAGTCTGTAATAATTATTAGCATTTCTTATAAACAAATGAACTAAATTTTTGCAGTTCTCATTGTCAGAGATATTTCCATGTAGATAATAATTAAATAGCTACTTTTTCATAAATTTATTATTAAAAAAATTATTTTTATAATTAAACAATTTTTCGTTTTTGAAAAACGACAGCTGTCTCAATTTACAACAGCTAACAAAAATTAAATATATGTAGAAAGTGAAATTAATGTTTTTAAAAACGTAAATATTTAATCGTAATAGTCATGAAAAGTGCTTAAACATGCAAAAGTAAAGTAATTTATTCTTTATACTTTTATTATGGAAACAAATTTAAGTAATGCTAAAAATTTATCTCGTAATATTGTAAATTAAGACTTTGATATTTTCAAAAAGAAAAATCATCTTTGCTTCTACAGTGCTATGCAAATTAATTAGGACAAGTGATTCGTAATATGATTGGTTCCTTTATTGAAAAGATTAGAAATTATACCATTAAACTTACAAATTATACATTAATTTAACTTACATTAATAAGTTTTATTTAACTTACATTATTAAGATAATTAAGAACTAAAATTACATCTTAACATGGTCTTTGGTTACCCTTGTCCCAATTAATTTGTACAGCATTATAATTGGACTACAGCAATTTTGTGATTGTAAATTCGAAAAAAATTGCGCTACTCGATTTAATGCACGTATAAATACTAATGAAAACTGTAAAAATTATTTTATTTGTTTATACGAAAAAACAGTACAGTTTTTTTATGCCATTTCCGATAATTCAAAATAAAAAAATCGATGAATTTAAAATTGCATGTGAAAATACTACTTCTTAGGATTGAAATTAGTCGCTGCATTATGCTACACGACATTCACACGATGAAGAAATTAAGCAAATTCTTAAAATTTGATTTTCCTATAAACATATTGATTTACGCAAAATTTTTTCTATATTTTTAAATAAAATTGTACGTGTTATTTTTACATAAGAAGCTATAACGAGCAATAATTTTAAAGACATGTATTTAATTTTTCATGATTTTTAAACATGAAAAGCACATTTTCTCAATTTGTTACTTAACAAGATACAAAGTTTAAAAAAAATCGTATGCTCGGAACGTCCCTCATTAGAAGGGATAGTTTCAAAAAGTGTTATAAGTTTCGTGTTTCTGGGATTATAAGAAGATGATTCCCTGTGTCATATTTAATGAAAATAAATACAGAATATTATTCACGATTTGTAAGAAAGCAAACATTTAAAAATTTCAATAAAAAAGTTTCTATTTGTTTGAACATAAATAAAGGTTTGTAAATAAAAATATTGATACAATCTATGGTATTATAAAATCTAATCTCTAACATTAATAACAATTATGAATGAAAAAAAATTAAGAATACAATTGTTCCTGAAGGCTATATCATTATTAGTTTAGACATAGTTCGTTTTCTAATAATCAAAAATTGATAATTCAAGTAGAGAAAAATAATTTTTTTTATCAAAAAATTAATCTTACATTAAATGAATTTATTGAAGCTATTAAATTTGTAGTATATACTAAAATAAAATATATTTTGAAGAATATTCACGTTTTTTTAGCATTGTTTTGAATAATGCAAAACTAAATTGTTAAGTAAAAATTTATTATTTTCGACGATATCTTCTTTTAATATAAAATATTACACGTTTATATGCAATATAAATTAATTGTGTTTATCTATTAATATTTCGTATTATATATAAAGCATATTATATGTAAAGCATTTTAAATAATGTTTTAAATGTGTTTTTTTCTTTATCCAAAATCTCAATTGTCAAAATCAAAATCATGTTAAAAAGTAAAAACAATTGTTTTTACTTTTTAACATGATTTTACATTTGAATATAAAAATGATTATTCCGTAATATTAATTTATCAGGATGGTCATTTATACACACAAATTAAACACAGACACATTGTATAAATTGAGTATATTTGATGAAAAATGGTTGCGTCGGGGGAACCTTCCCGATCGCAAGGTCGCTGTAGATTGAACTCGCAGGGACACGTCTCTGCCGATCCTCGCGGAAAAAAAAGACGATCTATCGTCACGCGAGAAACGCCTGACGACAAGCGCTCTGGAAGATTCCTTATGAATCTAACGAAATAAAATTAAATCGGAAAAATACAATGCAGGATTTAATACATTTATTTTAATACATTTAATTTAATATAAATACATTTGTTACATTAGAATTTAAGTATATATTCGTGTTAATACGTATTTGTATTAAATCCCGCATTGTATTTTTCCGATTTAATTTTATTTCATTAGATTCATAAGAAATCTTCCAGAGCGCTTGTCGTCAAGCGTTTCTCGCGTGACGATAAATCGTTTTTTTTCCGCGAGGACCGGAAGAGACGTGTCTCTGCAAATTCAATCTACAGCGACCCTGCGATCGGGAAGGTTGTCTCCCCTGATGCAACCATCGTCGAAAATAATAAGTTTTTACTTAACAATTTAGTTTTGCATTATTCAAAACAATACTAAAATTAACGTGAATATTCTTCAAATATATTTTACTTTCTGTGAGTTTTAATATTTTATATTTAAAACAAATTTTGTTGCTGAACGATTCACAGGCTGATAAAGTACGTAATTAACTAGAATGGTTTACCTTTACAAAAGTAGTTTGGTTGAAAACAACCTCTTCCAATGTTTCAGCGTCTTCAGCAATTGCTTTTGCAATCAGCTTAATACGATACTGATTATACTTGCTATACATTTTTACTTCTTCCTCTATCACACGACTTCACTTGAATATTTTCGACGCAGAGTTCGGTTAAGATGTGGCTCATACAACAGCATTAACCGAAGTGAACTAAGAAAAGGCTGCAAGACGAATAAAAAAAACTCCCCACCATGAAGTCAAGGAGCTCGAAATGTTTTCTTACTATCTCTGTCTTTTCCGCATTCTGTCTCATTTTTTGAAGGGTCGCCGCGGTCAACAATGGAAAGGTCGCGGCTAAATCTGAAGCCGCTTCCATTGTCCGCGCGGACATATCCTTTTTTCTTCACTCGCACGCCACGCGACAGCGAGGATTTCGTGTTCTCTCTCTTTCTCTCTCTCTCTCTCTCTCTCTCTCTCTCGATAAATAAATAAGTAGTCAATATCTCTCTCACACAAACACACACATGTACACGAAAAATATAAAATGAAATATTCAAATATTTAATTAAACATATTTTTATAAAAATAACTTATGACTGCTTTTGAATCAGATTGTTAAACTTTTAAATTTAAAAGTATACGGATACTGTGTAATCAGACCTGAGCGCGCGAATTTTTATTAGATTGGATATCATTAAACGCTACCTGTTTAAAAACTATTGTAGCCTGAACATTTTTTTATTAGAATTTTCTTCTTTAAATGATTTCAAGAATCTGCCATTAGCAGATGGTGCGGTTGATAAGGGATATATCCTGTATATACAATATGAAGATGCACAAGTTCATTTAACAATCAATGTTGTCTGAAAAATTAAAAAGCCGTAACAAAATGTTCGTGTTAAAACAATAACGTCTCGTTAATTTGTAATAATTACAAATTAACGAGACGTTAAAAAATTTTTTTTAATAAATTAAATTAATTTTTTTAATTTAATTTAAGGATAAATTCTCATATAAATGCACTAAAAATAAGGAATTTTTTTAAAAATAAAACTAAAACATACGATTCCAATTTTTTACACATTTATTAATACATATGTCAATATATAAAAAAAATTATTACAATATTTTCATTCCAAAACTCCAAGATAACAATTAAGAGTCATAACGTTGAAAAAAAAAAACGGTTAACACGATATCTCAAGAACCTGAAATGAAATGTATGTAAATAGCCTGAAATGAAAAAAAAATTTTTCGTTAAAGTTTATTTGCGTGGCTATCACGTAAATTAGAATTATTGAAAAATATTGAAAATTCGTAAGTTCACACGTGTTTTTTTTTAAATGACAAAAATTTTTTATATCTTTTTCTAAAAACGTGTCAACTAGCGAATTTTCAATATTTTTCAATAATTATAGTTTACGCGATAGCCACACGCAAATAAACATTAAGAAAAAATTTTTTCATTTAAAGCAATTGATTCTTGAGATATCGTGTTAACCGTTTTCTTTTTCAACGTTACGCCTCTTAATTAATATCTTTGAATTTTTTAATGAAAACATTGCTGTAATAATCGTTCATATCTTGACATACGTATTAATAAATGTAAAAAATTAGAATCGTATGCTTTATAATTTTTTTAATTTCTTATTTTTAGTGCATTTACATGAAAATGTATCCTTAATTATTAATTAAACTATGTTAAAAAGCTAGGTTATGTTATAAAATTCTTCATACCAAAAATTTCTAAAATCGAACAAATACGGGAGATAGAAAATTTTTTTACACTTCATCCCTCTGTTAGGGGAGGTTCCCCCTCTCGAAAGAATTCCAAACTGATGGAGGTTTCTTTTGAGAGG
>JAJVSH010000034.1:1567843-1614663 GCA_021460005.1 Tetramorium alpestre | reverse complement strand
ATTATAGATATATAAAAAAATAACAGAATTTTTATTTAAATAATGTGAAATACTTATTTTATTCATACTTTTTTTCTAATAAATGCAAAAAAGTAACAGTTGCATAAGAAAGAATTGATCAACTTATGATTTATTCTAATTATTTACTCTCATTATTTAGTAATTAATTTCAATATACAAAATATATAATATGTAACGTAAACAAAATGATTCCAACAATTAATTGACAAATAACAATCATGCATATTCTACTATTTTATTATTATAATAATATTCAAATAACATTTAGGACTGCCGGTGCATAAATATAAGCACGATTCCGACGGGGATGATGTAAATGCGGATTTCCATGTGCGAGAGAGCGGACCACGCGACCGCTTAACCTCTACGCACTGCAAGACGGAGAAAGAAAGACAGATAAAAGGGGGAGAGGAGAGAGAGAGAGAGAGAGCGCAGAGTGCGCCAGTGGTATTGGCAAGTCGCGCGTATCACGTATTTCGCGCGTGTGCCTCGTAATGCCTGTAAATATTTCCGCTTGGCGAGGACGGTGCGGTACGCGCGGGCATCACGCGTGCGGGTCCTTGACTTTGGCACGCGCGCGATAAGTTCGGGCTGAGGCGAAGTCGCGACCGTCGCGACTGAACGATCGCCGACGATCACTATCGTTTACCCGGCAGCGGAAAGTACGGACGAGAAAGAGAGAGAGAGAGAGAGAGAAAGAGACAGAGGGAGGAGAGCCCGTCGCAGGTAGACGCGAGTGAAGTTAACGAGGAGCGAAAGACTCTCCCCGGAGTCGCTTTGAGGTCTCGGCGGCACCC
The DNA here is from genome assembly GCA_021460005.1 of Tetramorium alpestre. NCBI lineage: Eukaryota > Metazoa > Arthropoda > Insecta > Hymenoptera > Formicidae > Tetramorium > Tetramorium alpestre. Next base: position 1,613,845 of record JAJVSH010000034.1, on the reverse strand, counting down.
CTCTTTCCCCTTCGCGGAACGGTACAACGAACTGAGGTGGAGTACGATTGTACTATAGCGTGTTCATTGTGAGTATCATTCATCTCAGCGCCGATATTCGTTTCAGTCTCTTGACACCCTTCCCTCCTCTTTGCAGAAACTAGAGTGTGCCTGTTTGTGCGTGTGTGTGTACTGTGTTACTGTGGCCATTCAGCAGCCGCCGTGAATGCCGTGATTAATTTTACGGCGGGACCGCGTGCGACGTGAGGGACGCGGGGGTGTGATATGTCCGTCAGGCACGCTTGTGTCCACCCTCAACGGCGGCGACGTTCGTGATCGTGAGGGGATCCCGGAGTGGCGGTGGCGGCAGCGGCGGTGGGGGGTGAGAGTGGAGGACGACGGGTGGTGACGACGGCGGCAGCATAAGAGGGGGGGGGAAGATCTTCCGCCCCCTACGCGAGCCAGACGCCGGTAATGAGTGTTTACGCCGCGAGCACGCCGACAGCGAGCACCGCGATATCGCCGGCGATTAACGCGACGGCGACGAAGCCGACGACAACGTCGACGCCGATAGCGACGACGACAACGACGACGTCGTCGACGACGACGATAGCTGCGGAGATTACATCAACGTCAACGACAACAACGACGTCGACGACAACGACGGCGGCAGCGGCAGCGGCGGCGACGACGGCGGCAGTGGCAGTGGCGGCAACGGCAGCGACGACAGCGACGACGGCACCGGTTACGACGACAGCCACGTCGTCCACGGCGACCGCTGCGTCGCCGGAAGCAGCGACCGGCTGGATCGAGTTCTGCGAGAGACACGCCCGCGCCTCAGCCTCCGACTTCGCCAAAGCGTTCTGCGCCTACGTTAGCCTCAATCTGCCCGAGAGCACCCGCGCCAACCTCTCGCATCGCGACTTCCTCCGCAAGTTCGTCGAGAGCTTCTGCGAGCACTTCGAGAGCGAGTACCTGCGGCAGAGCGTGAGGTGCGTGTCGCGATCACGCGGCCCTTTTCCGCACGGTCGTCGCGTTGTCAAAGTGGAGATCGTTAACCTAGTAGAGATCTTTTGTATGAAATTTTTGAAAGTAAACAGAGTAATCGCCTGAATTTCAAAGCTTTCGGTTAAAATAATTTACGAGAAATGACGAATAATAAGTTTGAATTTGCAAATAGATGTTTATGTTTGTTATAAATTTCACAAAAATGTAGGAAATATAAAGATATTTTAATAATGGCGTATTAATTATATAAAGAGAAGGTAGAAATTTAGAAATTTAAACTTCTTATTTTACACAAGGAATTGTTTATAATTTAATAAAAATCTTATTATATGTCTTATAACAATGTACATTTTATTTTAGAAATTATTCTTTTTTGAAAACTAATATTCATATAATAACGGTTTGCTCTTGTATTTTTTAGATCGCTATCATTGCAAGATACTAGGAGCGTAATATCCAATGAAAGAGACGTAAATCTTACAAGCCAAAATACTAATGCACCAGTCCACGCATCCTCGCATGAGGAATTCAGCGATTATTCCGAACATGAAGGGGAAGCAGTGTCGCCGAAGCCCGCCCACAAACCTTTCTTCCGCAGATTATCCTTTAAGGGACTTAAAAAGGGCAAGAGTTTCTTCCACAAGCAACAGAGCGATGAGGTCGAATTATCCCACAGTGAACACCGCAAGGATAAACACTCCAAGGCCAAGCTGTCGAAAATCGTGGTGGAGTGCCGTAAGGAAGGAATCGTTAATTCCTTAATGGGAGAGAACATAGATGGGACGCAGAAATGGGAGAAGTCACGGCTAGCTTTAATAAAGGCCATCGGTGGCTACATGCTGGAGTTCTACTCCCCGCCGAAGGCTGTGAAACCGCGCAGCGGCGTCTTTTGCTCGGCGATAACAGAAGCGAGGGAAACCACGGCGCTCGAAATGCCGGATCACGAGAACACATTCGTTCTGAAGACCCAGAATATGGAATTTGTCATTGAGGCGCACGACTCGAACGACATGAAATCGTGGTTGGCGACGATTAAATATTGCATGCGAACAGTGCAGCAAAGCTCGAGTGTTCCTGGTTCCGGACCAGGTGACTCTTTAGGAGATTCCCTGGGCCACGGTTCGCTGGCTATCGGATCTGACAGTGATCGATTACGAGCCAACTCGGCGAGTAAGAGCTTCCGATCCGCTAGTCATGAACACGGCGACGATTCGCAGGGCAATCCGCCGGAATTACCTCCAAGACTCCATATGCGCAGCAGTAGTAATTTAGAATTATGTTCCTCTCAGCAAGAAATCGAGCAAAGTAAGAAATAGTGTCGTACAAATTGCAAGAATAATGTCGTCAGGAAATATAATTGACAATAAATTCTACATTTCTTTGTCCGTAGTGTCCGCTAACGAGGGTGAGCTGGATTTATCAACTAGCTTACGAGAATACCCGTGGTTTCATGGCACCCTTCCTCGCTCAGACGCCGCGCAGCTTGTATTACATAGTGCAGCTAATGGTCACGGTGTATTCCTGGTTCGACAGAGTGAGACTAGAAAAGGCGAATTTGTGTTAACTTTTAATTTCCAAGGAAGAGCAAAAGTAACTACTAGAGATCATTTTCAGCACTCAATGATGAATAATATTCAAACAATTTTTATCATTAAACATGTATCATTTTCATTGCAGCATTTACGGATGACGTTAAATGATCAAGGTCATTGCCGAGTCCAACATCTATGCTTTCCTGCGATATATGATATGCTTGAACACTTTCGCCAAAATGCGATACCACTCGAATCTGGCGGGACTGCGGATGTTACTTTAACAGAGTATGTAGTAGCGGCGAACCACGCCTCGCGGTCAGGACACCATAACGTGGCGAGCGGCTCGAATGTGCAACAGTTGCAAGAGAGGAGACCTCCGGCAGCTCTGGAGCCCAGAGAAGTAAGAGTCTGCAGTGGAAGTCTAACTCCTCTTGTGTGAGCGCGAGTGGCCAACACCCACAGTCTGAAGTCTAATCTACAGACAGTGAGTAGATAACCAGCTAAAGCGCCCATATATATCGTATGGTCGAAGACAGGACAGATTTAATCGGTGTCTGCATTTGTGTAAACTCGCTGGAAACTTGATGGAAATTTGTATAGATGATATACAAAGTTAAATGCTACTTATTTATGTATTCTTTTTATCACAAAATCCGATATTTGTTATAATTTATTTAATATAATATGTTCAAAAAATATATATACACCAAAAAAGGGCAAATAATGTGTTATTAAAAATTCCTTACGTTTATATTTTTTTCTAATTTTCTCCAAGGTACGTTATGTTATGTTACAATATATACTCTTACATCTTTTATTTATTTATTATTTTATAAATAATGATTTGAATAAACTTGTATATCATTCGCCTAAATATGCAAAATTATCGCCATGTGAAATTTTTGTGAAAAGTTTGGAATGATATAAATGTGTGACAAATATAATAATCAGAGAAACATGACCGTGGGACAAGGAGCTCGCTTTTAGTAAAAGCTTTTTCTTGAAATTTCTGGTGTGCTTTATTATATTATAAGATTCATGTTTCAACTTTGCTTCAAGCAATAAAGGAGCGTCCAGAAATCATTATATCCAATTAACATTTTAAGTTTTGAAATTAAATTACTTGCAAAATTTATGTCAGAAAGCTGTAAAAAACAACATTATTAAATAAATAGAATAATATTAATAATATTAATATTCTGGACGAAACATCCTGTTTGCTTATATTTTCGCAGAAATGTTAGAAAAATCTTCGTCAATATTTCTTATAATGAATCTATTATCGAATCTATTGTCGTCGACAATGGATTGTGCAATTTTTTCAATTATTGCAAATTTAAATTAAATATATACTTAAAATATCCATGGATATGTTTGCTTTGACATGGATATTTGTATTTGCTACCCAGCCAGAAGTGATTAGTCGAAATGACGTCAATTCGACGTCGATGCGTCGATTAATAATCGATGTCAAATACAAGTTGATATCTTTACCTTTTATTTTCGTTATAATTGTTTTTATATAATACATAATGTTAATAAAGCAATTACGAATATTTTTGTAAAATTTCTTTTGTCTTTCGATTAATTCTCTACATCAAATCAATACCAAAGTCAAAAAGCATAATATACATATTATGCATTCGATATAAATGATCGAAAAAAAAACAGAAATCTTGTAAAAATATTTGTAATTAATAAAAACAATTATAATATGAAATAAAAAATTTCAATATTTAACTTCGACCATTTATCGCATTGACGTCGAATTAATATTAAATTGACTAATCATTTCCAGTTGAGTGACATCGCTTATATTCTTCGCAACACCAATAAAACAAATTTGCTAAATTCAACATTATTTCTCTTATACTGATTAGTTTCATTTCCTGAAATATTGATAAACCTTTTTCTGCTACTAACATGTGTATATTCTGTTACTTCTAAAATCCAGAAACTTTAAGAGAAACTTCTAAGATAGCAAGAATAAGAATATATATCGGTACTTAATGAGATGTTAATAAAATAGGTGCGCACTTATGGTGGTTCTATAAGAACGCGTGTGGAATCGTTGGAGAGACTAGAGCAGCAGAACAACATTGCGGAACAACAGGGCTCAGCTTCGTCCACTGGCAGAGCGGTTCAGAACACATACAGTTTTCTCTGACGCTGGATTCACGCTAACCCGCCATCAGGCTATAATCCAGTCAGTCCGACGGACTGAATGTGAACAATATGATGAAGTAATCGCAGTTTTTATCTCCAGAATTGCGTCACGCCATAAACTACCGTTTACGACAAAGCGCATCTCTTTACTAGTACAAAGGAACTGCATTTCTTTTCTTTTTGGAATAATCATCTTCCAATCATTGACTCTTCAGCATTCGACATTATACTTTTATGATTTTTATCAGCAACGTGTTTGCATTGCATTTACATCGAATAATAAGAAATAGAATAGATTACCGTCAAAACGAGTCTTAGTTAGCAATGATCATTTCGTAAGTAGTAGTGCTCAAATTACTCCCACTCCTAATGATGCCGTAGCATTCCACGGAGTTTCCAGTTTGCATGTATCTATGTCTTTTCATCAAGACCGAACTAATAGCCTCCTCGTATATTTTTACTCAGAGAACGGATATATTTTAATGAAAGATCCCGAGTCTCGTTACACCGCTTAATTAATACACATAACATTGTACGTAAAAACATATATATGTAATTGGGGAATGATAGTCTCCCGAAATCACGAATTACGGACTGCCAATATATCGCAATCCCCATATTTGTCTTTGGATCATCCCGAAGACTTGACAAGTGCGCCAAAGCTAAAGCTAAAGTATTATTAAACCCCGCTTTGTCATGAGTACAATTTATTATACAAAATTGCATTTCAGCCGCATTGTCACTAATCCCGATGCTTTGTTTGGGCGAATAAATGTAACGGACGTGCCCTATAACCATGGATAAGCGTAAAACAAGCTGCGATTTATAAATTACTGCTATTTATAAATTATTCCTCTGGTCCTCGTCGATGTAAAAATCAATGTATAAATTCTCCCATTTATCAGGCGAATAACAAGAGAGGAGAGAAAGGAGGATACCGCTATGTTGTCATCCGGGCTGAACGGAAAGAACAAAGCGTTTCGAGCTACAGTAAGTATGGTTCCATCCTGTCTCCCTACAGAAACAGCAAAAGCCGTATTCGATAAGTGTATCGAGAAGTGTATTAACAAATTGTGTAACGACTAAGGATTATCACTAACACCATAGAGCAATATGACTGAGTGTGCAAAATTAGACTATAGACAAATGTATGAATGAGTGGTACACGTATGATAGAGAGCGATGATCGACGGAGTATCCGATTGATGAAACGAGCAAAGCAGGTATTCTCAATACGAGCAGAACTGATTACTGTGATAAGATCTCTCATTCGCACAAGACATCCAATAATCCCGTCGCCGTCCGTGCCAGTCTACATTCTCATTCGTGAGACAACAACAGGGACAAATTTTATCACACATTTGTACATTTCACTCGCTACTCACCATCGAAAATTGTAGGAATAGAATTTCCATCGCGGTCTCACAAAGCGGGAAGAAAAGGAAAAAGTGTAGTCGATCTGGACAAATCTGTATCACAAGTTCATCTTTTAGCCGAAATGCTCGCAAAATCATGCTGTAAGTAGGATGTAAGCTTGTTCCTCGCGTAGCCGCAGTTGAAAGGACAGTCCTGAAGTATACAAAGTTTGACAACTACTAGGCATTCAACCGTAATACTTTTCTACCTTATGTCAAGATGCAAGGATGAAAATAAAAACTGAATCCCCTGAGAGTTCTCTCGCAGTTTCCTCATATTACTTTCAATTGTCGACAAATACTGTACAAAAAATTCTATTTGCATCACTTGGATTGAATTACTAAAATGATAAGTTCATGACAGAAAATACAAATCATTATTTAATGTTTAAACGAGTATATTTACGTTATTACAATTAATTCAGGAATATTTTATATGTAAAATTGGAAGAAAAAGAGTTTAATTTTTAATTCTTATTATAATAAAGTACAAGTGCAAAGTGAATCTGAAACATAGGTGTACATAAAAATATAGCAGCCCTTCTGGTAAATAGTTCTAAAATAATTTTTAATAATAACGCATTTAATATCAATTAGAACTTGAGAAATTCAAATAATTCAAAAATCAATAAAATTTAAAGTAAATGCGATTTTCGAGAAAATCATTGTATAATTGAATTTGGTCTTAGTGTTAGGAAATTCTATTTTTTTTAACAAATATTCATGTTTTCTTTAAACAATGCTACGCCAAATTAATGCGATAATTTCAAAAGAGGCAAGACTCTGCGCTAAACTTATTGGCTCGTGAACCGAGTATTTTATCGCAGACTTGGGATTATTTTTATCAGGCATGAAGGTCCTCACAGCCCTTTCGGCAGTTACTTTGCAATTGGAAGTGGTCAATGTACGCTATACGTACGTTATCATTTTCGTGTGCAGTTGCAGATAAGATTTCTGCGGTATGCACATTTTTATCGATCCCACTTCTCGTCACTTAATTTGGAAATAACCGTTTGACACGTCGAACGTCCTGGAGACATATCGCTATTATGGCAGCTCAGGTAACAATAAAATAATATTCTGTCTTAAACTAGTCTCAAATTAAATTTAGCTAATTCAGATAAATGTTTAGACGCTGTTTGACGGATAATTTGTTTGTAAGGTACACGAATTCAGCGTCGAAATGACGTGCGAGGGATGCTCGAACGCTGTGAAAAATGTGCTCAAGAAAAAAGGTACTTTCAGCAGAATCAGTTGATCAATTTCGCAAATGCGAAAGTATTTCTGTGTACACGCTCGTATTCCGCAAATATTGTCTTTTCGACATCTTTTGAAGACGTTGCTTTTGCAGAAATTAACGAAACTTGTGAAATGAGGTTAAACATTATATAAGGAAGTGGAAGTGTTAAACACAGAAATAACAATTATTTTAGTAAAAAAAAAGATACCTATATGTTACAACTTATAATCAGAGTATTTCTAACGTATTATTTATTGCATGATGTGTAGGAATCGATGACATCAAGATAAATCTACCAGAGAAGAAGGTACTCGTTACCACTATGCTTGACTCGGATGAGATTTTAGAAGTGATCAAGAAAACGGGAAAAAGTTGCCAATTTTTAGGGACCCATTGAGAAAAAGGAGCGATTTGAAAAATAACTGGATTGTAACAGGTGCTGCTAAATATGTTATACATATATTATAACAGAGATATTTTTTACATTACCTTTATTTTAAAAAAATATACTTATTATATATACAAAAATACAAAAATTTTTAGTCATGTATATAAAATGTCTTCTATTATCCTAGTTTTCATATCTATAATATCATTTATATCGTTAAAATACTAGTTAAGAAATTTTTGTCATGTCTTCTATTACCCTAATCAGTTTGCAAATTTCTTAAAACTCAAACGCAACATAAGAAGTTTTCATATCTATATCATTGAAATACTAGTTAAGAAATTTTTATCATCTCTATGCAATATGCAATTTCAAAACTACTCAAAGTTTCATTTCCCAAATCAAATTAGCAATATTGCACACACACACGTACATATCATACATATTACTCAACAGTGATTAACAATTATAAGTTAATAGTAGAGGAAGTTTGTTTGCAAAGTTCTTTTTCTAACATCGTCATTCGTCGTTCTAACATATTAACAATGTGATATAACGATTGTATTTGATCACAGACTGTGTCCATCTTTTTAATGGATTGATTAAGTGAAGGTGTATCAGTTGATATCTTATCTTTTGGGTTTAACACATTTGCTACATAATCTCTTTCAGAAGATTCAGAGTTCTTTGGGTCGACCATTTCAGATTTAGTCTTTCTTGTCGGTGATCCTTTATTATGACGCTTATCTGATTTTAGATAATCAGGTAATTTTTCTAACTTGTCTGATATATCTGAAAACTAAAATGATATATTTTAAAATTAACAGTTCCTGATATAATCTAACTTTTTTTTATAATGAAATGCCATTGTTACTTTTCATAGTTAGATTATATTTGTATATTAAATAATTATTTTCTTTTGATCTTGCTTCTTACGTACGTCTTTTTCATATTTGTCGCAATCAATTTGATCAATTGATCTTTCATCCATCTCGTCTTGCTGTCTGATGATAGAAGGCATTAATAGTGTAGGACTCTCTTTGAATTGACCATTCATAGACAAATTGGACTTCCATATTAGAATTCGTCGGTCCTTGCCAGCAGAAGCAAAAAGTTTACCGTCTTTTGAAAATGTTATGGATGTTACGTCAACATAATGCCCCTTGAGCGTATAGATTGGACGGCCTTCCAGAACATCTAAAATCTAACGATATTGTTATCAGCAAATACAGTAATAATTATTGAAACCAGGAATAATAATTTATATCAAAGTCTTCATCAGTCAAAGAAATCAAAGTCTTACATTACCTTTATTGTCGAATCGCTCGATGCTGTTAACATGAAATTACCCAATGGATGGAATTTGATCATATTCACGGGCCCGTTATGAGCAGCGTAATACTGGCATAAAGAGTCTGTTCTAAGATCATACAATTTAACACATGCATCTTCATTCGCTGATCCGATAACTGTGCTGTTTGGATGGAATTCCACATATCTAGCGGGAGCTAACATAACAAAATTTTACTTTAGATTTCTCAAATACAAAATTACGAAATCGCGCTTAACGAACCTTTTATCTCATTGAAAGTTTTGACACACTGTCCACTGGCAATGTCCCACACTTTTATTGTTTTGTCATCGCTGCATGATAGCAAAAGTTTACCATCGGGAGAAAACTTGGCGCATCTGACCCAACAGTTATGCCCAGTAAATGATGAGAGAAATTTTTTGCCATGCACTAACCATAACTTTATATTTTTGTCATTCGATGCGGTAACCAGCTAAACATATTGATAAACAATAACATAAGTCACTTACAACAAAATTTAATAAATTGGCTGTCACTAAGCAAACATAGAACATTGTGATGATATTGCAATATTGCTAAGACATTGTTATAATGTTACAATATTGCTGTAATGTTCTGTGTTTACTAGAAATTAATTAAATGCAAGAATTACCTTTTCTTCATTTGGACTAAACTGTACCGATCTCACAGCAGAGCTGTGAGCTTTAAAGTGCATCGAATGTCCTTTAACTTTAGGAATCCAAATTCTCACAAATGTATCCCTGGAAACACTGGCCATAAGATTTCCATTTGGTGAATAGCAGACATCTAAAACAGCTTCTGAGTGGCCTGTAAACTTGTAAGCCGGCGCCCAAGGTTTCAATTGCCACAGTATTACTGTTTTGTCCAAACTACTCGATATGAGTTGATTGGCATTTGGATGGAAGCTTAAAGCTGTAATTTCATCGCTGTGACCCATGAAGTGTCTTTGGTATACAGGTTCGCAAGTGATCTCTTCTAGCGTTTTTTCTGATAATACAATAAAGAAATTCACAATAATAGACGATATAAAACGTAGATAAAAATACGCAAAGCAAGATCGTGTTATAAATAAAAAAAGTTCTAATTTAAATTGATATATTAGTTTTTGTCATAATTCAAATCATATACAAATATAAAGGATCTTGCAGAATACCAAGTAACAGGCAATTGGAACAGGAATAATGAATCCAATTGATTGAAAATTCTGTTTCTATTGCTATTCCTTATTCCTGTTCCTATTGCCTGTTGCCTAGCATTGTGCAAGGGCTTTGAGTGTTAACTTGTCAGTCCATCATATATAATAACCCCAAAAATTTGTGTTACTGAATACAGATGATTTAAAAAAATATTAAACAAATGTAAAAATATTATGCATTAGGCGTCGTATTTCCGTGAATTCTTTTAGCATTTCTAATCACGAATATAGTTATCGTAGCAGGAAATATAAACTGATAACACTAACGCAAATGTATACTTTCATTCGATTTTACTAATATTCCTACTCAGTCTCTTAATCATAAATTATTCGTGTGACAACGTACTCTTCATATAATAATATTACTTTACTTACGGGCCATCTTATCGAAAAGATTCACGTCCGAATGACTCGATTTTACTCCTCATGCAAGAACATGCAGGAACACAGGAACATGCAGGAACGCGCTCACAATCAGTAAAGCATTCAATTGTTTCAAACAGATATCAACTACTGCGCTGATCAACTGAAGGCCCCAAAAACATAAATTTCGGAAGTAGTTGCGAAAGGAAGTAGCACCACCGGATTTTTTGATGTGTGATCGATATTTCGATATACATGAATTTACTTTTAATTCAGACGAGGTAATTATTCTATGAGTTGACTACGGTCGGCTGCCCATGGTTTCTTAATCCTCCTCTTTTAAAAAGGAAATGTCGGTCCGATTTTTCCAACTTCTTGATAAACTAATTAATAGTTAAATTGTACGTCTAAACTTGTCTAATTTGAAGATAAAACAAAGACAGATGCATGATTTACCTATTAGTTAGCTTATTACAAGAAATTAGAAATCGTTACATTACTACATGCTCGACATTTTGATGCTTGACGCTTCCATGTGAGGGCTCCTTTAGATATTGAGCTCGTACTCCGGCCGCGAATCTGTCGATTGTTATAGATCCTGCACACAGGACGCGGAAACGCTTGCCGCGCGGTGGAAGTTGTCTCGATAGCCAATCAATTCTTCCGCCGCGCGGAAAAAGTTAAACTCCATCCAACTTTGATTGGCTAGCGAGCCAACTTCCGCCGCGCGGCAAGCGTTTCCGCGTTCTGTGTGCAGAAGCCATCTCTACTCTATGGCCGCGGAATTGGTCGCGCTCGGCCGCACTCGGGCGTCCTCGGGCGTCCCCGGGTCCCCGCGAACTACGTGTGTACTTGTTGCGCGTCGCGTGCGCACGCCCGCTGCACTTTTGCGTGGACCGTCGAAAAAGCCGCGGGGCCGCCGTCCAACGAATCCAACGAAGTCGCAGACACGCACGCACGCGGGACGGAAACATGGCGAACTATCACAAGCCGGAGCTAAAGACCATCCAGGAGCTGCGGGACATCGCGAACAAGCTACGGATTCACGCAATCGAGGCCACTCAGGCCAGCAAGTCCGGGTGAGTCTGGCCTTCGGCTCTCTTTAACCGGTGACGATAAATGAACGCGTCGCCCTCCCCCCTCCCCCTTCTCCTCCATTCCCCCGGCTTGCGACCGGCGTGTACGCGAACGCGTGGCACACCGCCGTCACCGCCGTCGGTCCGCCGTTGACGATGATAAGCGAGATCGTGCTAGCGCGGTTGCGCGATTATGATGTAATCATGCAGTTTCGGAAATTCCCGCGCGAATTCCCTCTATCGATCGCGGCGACCGTTTTACATGCGTTTAAAACGTGGCAAGTGTCCGTCCGGCGTCTCGCGAGACAGCTGCGTTCCAATATTCACTGCCAGTACTGCAAATCTATAATTTGTGTCACGCACATTATAGATTTTCAGTATCTACTGCCAGTGAATTTCGCAACGCAGCCATAGAAGGGCCGGGGAACACGGAGGGAGAGAGGATGAGGTGAAAAATTGCAAAATTGGAGAACTGAAAGGGCTTGACACGCTTTATCCGGTCGCGCACTGAGTACGGCGCAATACTTTTAACAAGTAGATAATTAAGGAGTATGTATCTTGATATTTATTTATGATAGGATTCTTGCGACTCCTGATAAGAGCGTCACGCCAGTTACGTCTGCAAATTCATTAACTTGTAATTCATTAAACAAACGCCGATTCAGCGCTCAGTCATACGATTTGATTCTCCAGAAGCATTTTGGTTTTCTAGACGAAAACGGTCGAAAAATCGAACATGTTATGTATTTCTTTGAAAAACGGAGTAAACGGCGGCAAACGCCAATCTATATAGTATAACATTGCATGAATATATTATAATTTTCCACTGAACAATATAAATGTAATATAACACATATACATAACAGTTACATTGTTGAGTGGAAAATTATAATATTGATGCCATTGTTAGTTGGTATTCACTGGAAATATGCATCGAAGTGGATGTAATTTCGATTTACTCGGCATAGATTCCCATTTTGCAATCAGATGAGAATAATCTCTCTATTCATCAGTGACAAATGAGAATGCAGTCGATGTAAAATTATATGTTGTGTACTTAGAGGATGAATATGGTAGATATTCTAACTCGGTACATAATTTTATCGCTCTCTGCTTCAAACAGAAGAAACGGAGAGGGGAAATAACAGACGCATGCCGTGTATCATTTTTGAACTTGCGTTAGCAATTTGCGCGCGTGATGCGTGATTTATAACTTGTGCTCGATCGCATTACATATTCAGATAGTGTTAAAAATTTTTTAAATCACTCATGTTAGCCACAACTTTTTCTTATCGCGCTGCCGCCGCTGTCGGTATGTCTCTTGGCGGCAGCGATCTAATTTAAGAAAACGCTAGCTCATTAGTTCTTCTTTCAGCTAAGACTATTCAGTGCGTTCTTACGCTCGATGACTCGCAACCTTCTAGTATTTTCGTAATTCAAAGCTAGAAAGAACTTAATCATTTATTAACTAAAATTCAAGCTAAAAATTCAAGAGGGATGATTTATTATATAAACTGTTATTGTCTATTACATTTATGATTAATAAACGTTTTTAATGATAAGCTCAATGATATAAAAACAAACGTCATTTAATATGGAGGAAACATTGTGCCGTATACATATGTCCTGCAAAGATATCGATTTAATAAATATCCTTCCGCATTGATAGTCATTTTATACAATCTATTATTGCCTATTACATTCGTGGTTAATAAGTCATTTTTAGGAATTAATTCAATGATATAAAAACAAACGCCGTTTAATAACAGAGGAAAAAGTATTTTGCAAGGATATCGACTTGATGAATAATATCCTTCCGCATGGATTGTCATTTTATATTTTTCAGTTTGTCTACCGTGGATGATTGTAAGAACTAGGTAAAAAGTGAAGGAATCGTGCGCTTACATTCGAGGTCACTCAGTGCAAAGGAAACGCGACAGCAGTGTGTATATTAGCTTTTCTAATAAATAATTTACCGTGCACAATTTAAACGACGAGCGTATTATTAGAAACGATTCTCATCAATTTTAATACAAAGACTGAGAAGTTTGTTAATATTGTATTAATTAGAACACGAGAAAATTGTATCTTTGAAGTTGAAATTTAAGATTTATAAAAATTTTGTTATGTAAATTCTTCGATATTTCTTTTCTTTTAGAAAAAAAAGCGTATAACAGAGATACGCTTATGTAATATACGTGTGTCTAAATACATTAGAATCGCTGATATGCAAATCAAGTATGCTACGTATAACGAACGTTCTTACTACGTTACTGTGATGTAAAGTTGCATTTACATACCTCAACGAGTGACTATCTATAGTGCAATTGGCGGAAACAAGATGATAAGATCAGATTTTCCGCATGCTTTCAGAGTTTACGATTTCGAGTCACGAAGAATCCGATAATTGGAATAACAATCAAGATAGAGAGACGCAAGTACGAGGGTAATTGATGGCACCGTAAGGTATAAATTCAAGTAAACGTTACAATTGAAGTGGAAGCATCTACTTGAGTTGGAAGATGATACTTTGAGATATCGAGGAAGAAGAGGAAAGAATTCTAGAATGCTCGCTCTACGCATTAGTATATTTCGCGACACCCTATATTTTCGGGAGACGCTCTATATATCGTCATATCGTCGTCGCCGTCGTGATAGGTCGAAGAGGTAGGGAGATAATCGCGCGCAGTCAGCTCGTTTGCCGAAACTCGTCTCGCCGGCAGTCACGATCGAACGTTCGTTGTCGACGGCAACGATTTCAAAGAACTCTTGAATATAATTCAATTCACGATGGTGCGAGATACGAACATGGAAAAACTCCAAGATCTTGCGAATAAGCTGCGTATCGAGTGCGTGCGAGCGACTGAAGCATCGAAGAGCGGGTACGACGAGAGATTGTAAATTATAATTAGCTAACAACTTGTCTAATATGTGAAGCTTTTCCTTACCGGAATATTATCTTTACGCCGCATTAAAGAAGTTATACAAAACGTAAAATTATTATAGTGTTGTAGGTACTGTGATATAAATTTGAGACAATTTTTTTTTAATGTAACAGCAGCGAAAAGAAACGAAACTCAAACTCTATTTGTCTCTATTAAATTTGTTTCTATTTATTTTCGTTTCTTGGACGATTTCAATCATGTTTGAATGAAATTATATATAGCAGATAATGAAAAAAGAGATTTTGTAACATATTTTGTAATAAATATGTTTATCATGTTCATGAGTATCGCTTGTTGCCGCCTGTGACCCTTCGGTCGAATATACTCGAAGATAGGACATTCTGACGATAGACTATCGATTCTTTGACCTTGCCACGGCAGCATTTTAGAAAAACAGATATCGTTCGATTACGTGAACAGAATTATCACCATTATGATATCAATATTCAGAGGAAGAATTATCATTTATGAAATTTTTTTTTAAACAATTTGAAATTGTAGTTATTTGGATTTATTTAATTCTATAATATATAACCGATTTATATGTTGCTTTGCTCTAGGCATCCGACATCATGTTCATCCATGGCCGAAATTATGTCCGTTCTCTTCTTCCACACAATGCGTTACAAAGTGTCAGCACCACGTGATGCAAACAGTGATAGATTCGTCCTCAGTAAAGGCCATGCGGCTCCAATTCTTTACGCTGGTAAATTTACTGTCAGCAAATTTTTATACTTTATTAATGTCATTAATTGATTGAAATTATTATCAATTAAATATTTTAATATATTTTAATATAATAAATTCAATAATATTGTTATAATTTTTTTTAATATTTGCCAATATCTTTAAATAATTAATTGTTTTATGATATACTTTACACTTTTTATATTTTATTGTAGCATGGGCCGAAGCAGGTTTGTTTCCATCCAGCGAGTTGTTGAATTTGAGAAAATTCGACAGCGATTTAGAAGGACATCCTACCCCGCGGCTCAATTTTGTAGACGTAGGAACCGGTTCGCTAGGACAAGGTCTTTCAGTTGCTGCGGGCATGGCCTATGTTGGAAAGAATTACGATAAAGCCAGTTATCGGTATGTTACTTAATATCCAGTTAATAAATTATAGTTTCCATTTACATAATTTATATAAATTAATTATAATATTTATATATAAATTATTTGAATTTGCTTATCAAATTTATCTTTTTTTCTTAAAATTTTTGATAACGTACATTTATTTATCTTTTAGTGTTTACTGTTTGATTGGTGATGGCGAAGCAGCCGAAGGTTCCATCTGGGAAGCCCTCCATTTTTCGTCTTATTACAAGTTGGACAATCTTTGTGCTATCTTTGACATCAATCGTCTTGGCCAAAGTGAACCGACTTCGCTGCAACATAATATGGAAGTTTACCGCAAAAGATTAGAGGCCTTCGGTTTCAATGCTTTAGTCGTGGATGGCCATGACGTGGAAGAATTAGCAAAGGTATAATAATGATATTAAATAATACAATTTTCTAAGCAAATATGAAATCATGTGCTCAAGAAGTCATGTTGTTTTAGGCCTTCCATGAAGCGCAAAATACAAAAGGACGTCCCACTGCCATTTTAGCTAAGACTTTTAAGGGCAAAAACTTCCCCGAGATCGAAGATTTAGAAAACTGGCACGGCAAGCCTCTGGGTAACAAAGCGACTGAAGTTATTCAGGTAAATTATAATAATATATCATTATACTAATATATCAATATATTCATATAATATACAAACATTATATCGATATGATAAGAATAAGATAAAAAAATAACATTAAGAATATATTGTAATAATTTTTTATTGTTATAACATTTTTTAATATAATTTTACAGCATTTAAATGGACTTTTGAAGAATTCTGGTCCTCTTGCGCTGCATCCACAAAAGCCACTTGTAGATGATGCTCCCGTTGTAAATATCAGCAACATTGCATTGGCTACACCTCCAAATTACAAAATAGGCGAACAAGTAGCTACTCGATTAGCTTATGGCACAGCTCTTGCAAAGGTTTGTACATTTTTGACATTTTTGCCGTTTGTGTCTCAGTAACTAAATTCATTTAAAATGTATTTTTTAATTGTTTCATTTTAGCTGGCAAAAAGTAATCCTCGTATCATAGCTTTGGATGGTGATACAAAGAATTCCACTTACGCTGAGAAGATCAAAGCCGTTGATCCGGCTAGATTTATCGAAGGATTCATTGCCGAACAGAATGTTGTGGGTGTCGCCATTGGTGCAGCTTGCAGAGATCGTACCGTTGCATTCGTGTCCGCTTTCGCAACGTTCTTCACCCGTGCCTTCGATCAGGTAAGGCGCAAATCGGATTTATGAAAATTAACATGCGATAATAACGAAGAGATAAATACATTATCAACTTTTTTATTACAGATTCGCATGGGTGCGATATCTCAGACAAACGTAAACTTTGTCGGTTCGCATTGCGGCGTGTCTATCGGTGAAGATGGACCTTCGCAGATGGGCTTAGAGGATATCGCGATGTTCCGTACGATCCCGGGTTCTACCGTCTTTTATCCGAGCGACGCTGTATCAACGGAGCGTGCTGTCGAACTGGCGGCTAATACCAAAGGCATCTGCTTCATTCGCACTTCTCGCCCGGCTACGGCCATTTTGTACAAGAACGATGAGCCGCTGGCTATCGGTAAAGCCAAAGTGGTTAAATCTTCCGCTAAGGATCAAGTGCTCGTGATCGGCGCCGGTGTAACATTGCACGAGGCGATCAAGGCGGCCGATGAGTTAACCAAGGTTGGGATCAATATTCGTGTGATTGATCCGTTTACAATCAAACCCATTGACGCACAAACTATCATAAAGAATGCCAAAGAAGTTGGTGGCAGGATTGTCACCGTTGAAGATCATTATGTACAAGGCGGTTTGGGAGAAGCGGTACAGTCCGCGGTCGCTTTGGAAAGAAACATAATAGTAAAGAAGCTAGCGGTGCCTGACGTACCGCGTTCTGGTCCGCCAGCGGTATTGCTCGACAATTATGGCATCAGTGCCCGTAATATTACTGTGGCGGTGCAGGAAATTTTGAAATATTAGTCTTGCAGTTGTGGATCGCTGGTCGACGGGGAACTGTTTATATACGAACAATATTCTATTTTTTTAAAGCACAAATTTCATGTTGGAATACATACGGACGAAACATTCCATCTCCTTTAAGACGTCTATACACACAGGGCGACGAATGAAATTAGTATAACTTTGGTAGAATTAAATTTCTGATGCTGTAGATTTGTAGCATCGAAATCTGAATCTAGCTGAAATATATACAAGTTTCAAGCTTTGCTCCTGAAATGCCTAATGTACATTGAGTGTACATATAATTAACAAAAGCATTTATTTTGAAGCAATCGAATATATAGTCTGTTGACTGAAAGAAACGTTAATATATATGTATTTGTGCAGTTTATATAAGAGCAAATATTTGTAAAGCGAGTTTATACACATTTTTCTAACACAACGAAGTTTTCTTTAAGAAAATTCCATTTTTGATGTTTTGTATATTAAAAATATTTTTATTACAAGACAAAGAGTGAAATGTTAAAATATCTTTGGGATTACATTTATAGAACATTGAGTGGAAATAGAACTATCTTTCGAAAGGATTAATTATATATTATATAAATATTCTCCTTCACTTCCATCTTGTGTAGTTTATATTTGATTTTGTAAAAGATATTCAAGTTGTTTTTCACAAAAGAATTCAAAAATACATTATATATTATCAGATTTAATATTAGATTATTTAAATATTAGAAATTATATGCGTGTCACAATTACCAAATAAGTTATTTACGAGAAGCAAAAATTTTGATAGCCTACTAAATAGAAATAAGCGAGTTTACATTTATCACATTAAAATTTCATTCTTAAAGAGCGAGTAGCAAAAGTTAAAAAATTATGTTTAGGTCTGGCGATTTTACAAATTAATGATTTTAGACTTTTTCGACGTAAAAAATTAATTTATCAAGTATTTTAAAAATCTACTTTTTGTTTATCATTCATGTCTGCCAACCGCTGACAAGTGAAAATTTTATAGCCTTTATACATATATACTGATTTCATTTAAAATCTGATACTTGTTAAAAATACGATTTTTACATTTTATTTGTTCGCTATTTTTACATATTCGATTAGTAACAAAAATGTTTCACGCGACGAAAAGGCTAAAATAAACTGGTCCGTCGAATAATAAAATTTAAAACAAATCAAGGATAAGGCGTTTTTATAGCGGCACATGCGAGTTAACTTTAATTTATCAGTTAACTTATTTTCAATTTTAACAAAATTTTCGCACAACGATGTTCATACAACGCGCGATTACAAGCGAATAGAGAATTTCTAAATATTGGCAAACCTTAGACGGCATAAATCCCGATTACCGCGGCGATATTATTGGCCACGGCTTTTCAAAGCAGTCGAATGTGGCGCTACGGTTCTCCGCTGGAATGCCGGTCTGTCAGTCGGTTGATTCCGCATTCTTTCGGTCGAAATCGGTCGCTCGTCAACCAAGGCTGTCATGGCCGCCGAGCGTTCGCGTGTACTGCTTGTGCGCACAACTTTGTCCCCTTCCACGAAGGCCAGCCGGTATCGCGTGCT
Source organism: Tetramorium alpestre (assembly GCA_021460005.1). NCBI lineage: Eukaryota > Metazoa > Arthropoda > Insecta > Hymenoptera > Formicidae > Tetramorium > Tetramorium alpestre. The sequence continues at coordinate 1,594,552 of JAJVSH010000034.1, read as the reverse complement.
CACACGACGGCCGCATATGTGACACGTTTGCTCGCCGCGGTGCGTCGTTTCACCAGGGACGCGATGAGGATAGAACCGCAATGCCCGGCGGTGTGCCCGGCGATCTCAATCTGTTACATTGTCCATTTCTACCAGTAGATTAATTTTAATCTCGACTTGACTTTTAAATTAGATTAGATGTTTATTTATTTCAGCATTTTTACAGCCGTCATTTCATTCACATCTTTCTATATTTGTCTAGAATAACATTCCTATAACATCCTAGTGTTTCTAAATTTTCTTTCCTTTTCATCTATCTTCTACTTCTTTTCTTCTATTTTCTTCCTTTTTTCTTTATTAATCTCCATCCTTCTTTTATGTAAATCTTGGCATAACTTTTTATCTTTTTCTAATTCTTAACTTTCTTCATTAATGCTGATTAATTTTAATCTCATTTTAACTTACTTTTATGTTTTTCTAATTTTTAGAAATTGAAAATTTAAAATTATTGACTGCATTCAGTAGAAAAAGCGCTTAGAAAGCACTTAATAATTCTTCAATATGATTGGTCCTTGCCTTTAGTTTCTCGTTAGATCGAGCGTGTAGAAACCAATCGTAAAAAAGAATCATGAAGCGCATAGCAAACTTTTTTTTCTGCTAAACGCAGGCATTGGACATTAAATATATATTCAAGCGTAATTTATTTTCTTTATTTCTCGTAAAATAATCTTTACGTGGAACATCTAAGGCGTCATTATTTAAATTTACAAATATTTCAAAATGTACTCCAATTTCGTCGGAGCCGCGGCTTTCTTTTTCATATTTTATAATGTAAAGGAGATATACAATAGAAATGATAGTTTTTATTCTACAAAATTTCAAAAGAACTCCGTTTGGACAAAAATAACACTTCCTATAGAAACATCTCGCGAGAGGCGCATGCTATCGTCGGTTTACGTGACTCGAGAGACAGACCCATAACACATAGAAAAAATTAAGCAGTAGAACTTGAGACATAAGCGAATCAACCAATCGCGATCGAACAGTAAGGTAGCGCCATTTTGAAACGTAAGCGACGCCAAGAATTCCATATTGATGAAATTCTTAAGTCGTAAGTTTTAGCGCTTAATTAATTTTTTCCATGTGCTATAGGCCACATTTGTAAACACCCGCGTCTCGGACGTCTCTGGTGTGTCACTCACGGCGTACACAACAGACGACGCTTGGCGCGGCGTGGCGCTCGCGCGCGCGCGCGCGCGCAGCGCCCTCGCGCACTCTACACCCATGGTACGCGCGTGCGTTTCACGCTCCGCGATTCGCGTATCGCCACTACTGTATCCCCGAAAAAGATGGCCGCCACGAAAGCGTACGGTGGTGATGTTGACGTTGTCGTTCTCACCGAGGCCGCGTCACGTCCTCGCGCAGCGTGAAGATAGCCGTGCGTGCGTGCGTACGTCCGCGTGCGCCGTGTGGACCGTGCCGTCGTGCATCGAGCATCGTCGCGGGCGACGAACAGACGTGAGAGCGAGAGCGAGAGAGCGAAGGTGGTGCCCGTTGATCCTGTCGAGTGCCGTGAGATACGTGCGATCGCGCGGTGTTTCTCGTCTCCTCGGTGTTGCCGACGGCGGTCGACGACGGGACAGTTAAGGGAAACGATCGTGCGCGCGTGTGGAAGTGAGAGAGGCCGAGTGACGAACGGACGAGTGAAAGAGAGACGGACAGTTGGCTAGAGTGTAAGAGAGAGAGATAACGAGTGTTCCGAAACTCGTATACGTCGCGAGTGAGTTCCGGAAACATCGGGCGCACGATTTACGTGACAAGAGGAGACGAGAGCGAGATCGTGCCGACTGGAGCTTCGCCGGGAAGGAGGATCGGAACGAGCGAGGAAGGAAGCGAGCGGAATCAGCGGGAATCGCCGGCGCGTGGAAAAAATCCGGCGAGCGAGAACGACGGAGTGAGCGGGCGAGCGAGCGAGCGAGAGAGAAACCAAGAGAGAGAGAGAGAAAGAGAGAGATACATAGAGAGAACAGGAGGGAGGGAGAAAGAGATACGCGAGTACGTCGAGTGTGTCCCGTCGCGCTTAAAGCTCCGAGCCAAGTTATCGTGATCGTCGTGGGTGGTGCGTGGTGGTTTGCCCGCGAGTGAAACAAATGCGTGCGCGTCGTGCGCGAGCAATCGGGAGGCCGCCAAGGAAGTGCGTCGCTGCCGCCCTCGCCGCGTCACCGTGCCATCTCGCCGTAGCGCCAGCCGCCCCGAGCAGCCGTCGCCGTCGCCGTCAGCGTTGCGGCCGCACGCTTTTACGCGCGATCCGGGCCTCCGTGTCAACCGAGGGACGGCCATATTAATCCGCCGCCGTCACCGCCGCCGCCGCCGCCGCCGCCGGAGCCGGAGCCGGAGCACCGCACTTCCTGGAGTCTCGTGACGAGTTACCCGGCGAGTGTTTCTTCCCCGCCCCCCGCCTCCAGCCCCCCGCGCGCCCTCCTCCCTCCCCCGGTCATCTCTCGGGGTGCCGTGCGTGCGTGCGTGCGTGCGTGCGTGCATGCGTGCGTGCGTGCGTGCGTGCGTGTGCGTGTGTGCGTACGTGTCTGTGTGTCGAGGTGTCTCGCGAGTCGCTCCCCGAGAAGCTTCGCTCTTCACGGCTTCGCTCATCTTTTCTTCCTTTTCCTCCGACCTCCCCCCGGCCGCAAAGCACCGTCGCCGGATGACGGCGCGCGTACGTGGTGCGTGCGGCACGGTACCTGTGTGTACGACGAGCGGCATAGTCGACGAGGTGCGTCCCGTGCCGCCTCATGTCTACGCATCGTCTTCGTCGCACGGAGACAGCACAGCGGCTCGCCACCCCCGCGTCTACCCCTACCTCCGGCAGCAATACCACCCTTCCTAGGCCCTATGGTAGCCACACGGTGAGTATACCCTGCACACACACACATTTCCCAATGCTCGCGCTGCGCGCCGCCACTGCCACCGTCGTCGACGTCGACGTCGACGTTGACGTTGACGTTAATACCGACGTCGACGACGGTACGTCGCGATCCGGATAGCGCGAGCGTTTCGATGTTAACCTCTCCTCCCTCATGCACGAGTGTACCGCGAGTGTTGCCGTACGTAGCACCATTGACGACGCGAAAGACGTCTTTCCGTGACGTGTTTATGGATGCGCGGAGTGGCGCTCGCGCGTGTTCCGCGTTTGATTAGCGTGGCCCCAGGGCACGGTAACTCGCCGTACATGCCCGCGAGTATACGCCAACGGCAGTTCGTATTAGGGCAAGGTTCTATATGCGCGATGTGCGACCTCCTTCCTCGTTACGTCTATAGATATGTGGAGCGGCGTTGCTGCCTGTGCTCGATGTTGATACGCGCCTCGCACACGTGACGCGATCTTTCCTCCCTCGGTATTTATAGACGCGCCGCGCGTCCACACGTGTGTCGGCGTGGTTGATAAGATAATTTAAGATCCGCGAGACGAGACGAGACGCGCGCGGACGGAGGAAACGCGACGTCCGAATAACGTTGATTGGACACATTGAAATTTCGGTCAACGCCGCACACCTGGTGGCTCTTTACGCGCCATCCGCGGGGATAGATAGCATTCCGGGCTCCTTCCTCTTGATTATGCGTTATTGAGAGACGTGTCTCGCGATGTAATCTCTTCTCTCTCTATGCGTTCACGGAGAGCCTTCGCGTTTAGTCAGTGTTGATTAGACATATTGAGGTGTCACGGCGGGTAACCTCCTCGCCGGCGGGTTCACGCTTGTGCGGAATAAGACTTCACTTTAGAACAATGTTGATTGGATATATTGAGCATCGGGCGGCGTAACCTCTTCCCGCGTCCGTAAATACCCGAGAATAGCGCATTCGCACACTTGTCGATGTTAAGGCTGCGTACGTTGGACATTTAATTGACGCAACCTTTCAAACTTGAATTATGCCTCGTCGCAGACCTCGCATTCGCATTAGAGTTTACCCGAGGGCATGAGGGAGGAAGCTGTTAAACATCTGTCGTGTTTGAATATTCCTTTTACAAGTTTTGTTCCTTATCTTTCTCCGTTTGAGAAAGGTAATGAAGTTTTGATGTATTTATAGTTAGACGTAGAACAGATAGAAATATCCTTTCGACATGTTGCTTTCGAGCTTGTTCTCCCAGAATGGTTATTATTTTGACCCTTAAAAGCTGTCATGAAGTACCATCCCAATTTTGTTTGTTACGTATACAGCAAAGTATGAGAGAACTGATCTGTTTTATGATAACGTTATCACTACTGATAACTTGAATAAATACCCAAAAATTGTATTACCAGTCGTTATGTTTTTTTAATATCAAAACAAAATTTGCGTGGAGTGAAATTTCATGATAGCTTTTAAGGGTTAAAAATAGAACTATTAAAATAGAACTGTGCAATACAACACATTTTGTTGGTATTTTACTTACAAGAAAAGTTCGCAACTGTTTTTACGATGGAAAGTTTTACAGATTTTTTGTTAAAATTATCTTGTGTGAATTTTATTCGTCATATACTGTCACTTTTATTACCTGTTTTAGAACTTGATAATTTTAAAAAATAGAAATGGTATACTGTTCATTCAACTAACAAGCGAATATCATTGGATTTGAGAAAAATATTTAATGTCACGATATATAAAGGTGTCTCTTATTCAGAAAGTTGGACGAGTGCGATCCGACGTATCAAAGGAATATATTAGATTGTTGATACATCTCGAGTCCACTCTCTCTCATACATGTGTAGAATATATCTCGGAAAAGATTCTGCATGCGCAAGAATCTATTCTCTCAAAGGGATTGTGATCTTTCTCCATCAAACTCTTCTGACGTTTGCTAAATTTTTAATTCTGCGTTCAAATAATTTAAAGTCACGGGGAAGTAAACCTCTGGGAACCTTTTTGCTCTTGGAACTCAAGCCTTTAGAAATTCATAAATCAAATTCCAAGGATACACATACATAGATTAAAAACAATTAACATATTCATAACTTTTTTCCACACGATTATTTTAATCACGCTCGCGGCTTTACAATATGGTAAATACAAAACGTTGTAAACGAAGAAAGGAATGTTTATTACTTCAGTGTTTGAAATGAATTTTTAGTTTTAATTATCAAATTACTGCGCTTTTTAAAAAATTAAAACCGTCTCCGCTGATAAAATGTTCTACATTTTTTTTATCGGACATCCCGTATGCGAATTTATGCCGTATACATAATAAGCGTCGTATTAGTCGAGGGATAAACGCCGTAGATCAAGATCGCGCGATACATTTCGTAAACATGTCATGTCGTCAGTTCGTTCTTGTGTTCGCCTACGCGTGTCTTCCTTTCTCTCTCTCTTTTTTTTCGAACGCATAGGAAAGATTGCTCGATGATTAATCATTCCCCTTCCGACACCCCGGCCTCTTTAATACCGCGTGCGTCCCACTGCACCATTTGCCCTTTTACTTTAATTCACGGTGACGAGGGTGCGCTCCCTCTTAGCTCCATTGTTTTTGACTTCATATAATATATTTTGCGCGCCAGCATAAACTTTATAATTAAATGTAATAATTATCAGGAAGTAATACGCGTATTACAAGCACACAGTGCACGTGCCGATATAAATATCGGAACTTCCAGCACGGTTTAAAAAAGTCCGTTATTAAAATATGCACTCTAAAGTTTTCCCCGGGTCTCTTTATTGGATTATTCTCTTTTGCTCAATACAATTTTATTAGGGGGATATACCAAGGCCTCTTTTTAATGTCACGAATTATTNTATCAAGGAAAAGAAGGAAGGAAGAAAAAGACGATATATGTGTACGAGGGAAAGAGGGAGACTTTTTATTTTCGCGAGTGTGGCATTAACTATTTCCACCACGCACCGTGCATTTTAATCCCAGGCTGCGCCGCCCTGGCAATTAGGAAGAATTACTCGGGAAACTGGCGTTCCCGCTGTAAATACCTGCAACATCGCGTTGTTTTAATACAGCGAGGGGGATGGGGGGGGGGAGGCAGGGCGCGCGGCGGCGTCGCGGAGTGGCGGAAATAAAACGCATGGTATTAATTTATTGAAACGTGATGTGCTATTGATTCCGTTATTGTCGCCAATCATTGCGCGCGATGCACGATTGTTCCGGGTAGATGAATGCGCGAGGCGATTATGTTTTTAGCGCGAGAAAAAAAAACATGTAAGCGGAATGAATGCCGCGTTTCACGTGTTTTAAAATCCCGCATCGTACGTTCGTCGGGCAAGCACAGTGAAAATACGAGAATGATTTTAGACCGTTGATCCGTGGAATGCGTGGAAGAACTCTTTTTTTTTCCATCTTTCGCGTAAAAGGATAAACTAGTACACAAACAGTGTAAAATAAAGTATAAATGATACAAATGTATAACATATACGAAATAGCGGAGCTTCTGTGTGCGCGAGTGTAAAGTACAAAAAACAAAGGGTTCTTTAGTTCCCCGAGAATTCCAGTTAGGTTAACTGGCTTTCTTTTGCAAATCAGCAATTCAATTAAGCACTATCGAAATTTAAAAGATTTGCGATCCGAAGTATTGTATTATTACGCTGTCAATTGAAATGAACTGATAAATTAATCATACGGCAGTTATATTTATGACTAAAACATGAGGATATTAAAACGAAACTGCGCGGCCCGTTGAATTCATGTCGGGGCGAATAGCGACGCTTCAAGGCAATATAATATTCGGTCTGAGAGTAATTATTGGCATTGGAGATTAAGCGGCATTAATAGAACGGCGGTGGCAAAGCCGCGCATTGTTTCTGTATCCCTAATTACGTCATACGACCTGCATCGGGGTCATGTACCGCAGTCGAGACGCTTTCCGGAATACAGGAATGCCAATTCCCCGGTGCCTTGTACGCGATTATACAATGTGAGAATCGCCATATTACTACATATAATATGTTTCGTTACTTTCTGCATTTTGCTCCTCTCGTCTTTCTCTGTTCGAGTTTTCCCGAAAATACACCCGCTGCTTTAAATACGAAATATACAAGAAAACGTAGCTAGAAGAAACGAATTGGCTCAATTTCTCGAATTTCGAGGCCGTGACGAGGCCTCGTAAAATAAAGAGATCTCGTAAAATAAAAAAAGAAGCCTCGTAAAAAGAATAGACGTTCTACGGAACACGGTTGATTATCGATGAAAAATGAACACAATCTTTAACTGTTATGAAACTTGAAATAGATTTTGAAGAAGTTTATAAATGTACATTTCTAGAGATAATCAGAGAACAGAAGTAATTCAATTCGCAATTTAGTTCGCCGTATTCTCTGTCATGCATTTGTATACATGGAGTAAGTTCCACAGTTAAAATAGCTTATGCAATTGAGCGAAAACAACGTCGAGGATTATGCAGATCATCGTGGATTATTGCTTGAATTTATCGGAAACTGCGAAGGGCTAAATATAACTGCTATCGATATTTTATTACGACGTCGGTTGTTTTTACGGGAGCGCGTGATCTCGCATTTATAGGTATTACTGACTGATAATCGAAGAAAATTGATGGATAAATCCAGTGTGCAAACTCCGGTCGTCCTATCTTATCGTAACGCTTTAATCTCGCCGTACGATAATAGCATTATTCTACGATGATATGCAGTTGCAACAATAACTTGCGAGCTTTCCTACGAAATTAGAATCCGCGAGAACGACGTCGCCATATGTAACGCTGTACGTTTCCTTGTTTACGTTACGATGTTTAAAGTTTAAGTTTAAAGTCAAACTGCTAAAGACTGAAGTTAAGTGAGTCCTAATTAATTCTATCCCCTTCCTCGTCTTGTCGCCAAAACAGAGAATAGTGCAAGAAAATAGAGGACGAAGAAATTCAAGATACTGCCGCGCATGAAAATGTCAATTAGTACATCCATTATAGCATAACATAATTCATTAACTGATACAATTTATTTTAACGTGATGTAATAACATTCTGTTTGCATCCGATAAATATTCATCCTAAATGTCCACATTATCAAATGCGATTTTATGCTAATTTCAACATCTGTCAAATAATAATTGTGCATTATACAGTAATAACATAGTAGCGAGCGAGCATAATATTTCCATACGATATTTCCATAACATTCTAATGTGAATTTCACGGTTGGGAACCGATATATTCACACAGAGGCAAACTATTTTGTGCAACAATGTTTATAATGCAATAATTTTGCAACGGTACGTTGCGTAACGCGTCGGATCCGATGTGTAAGCGCGCGAGAGAACTGCTTCGAAATATTCTCTGGAAAGAATTCCGGCAATTAAAACTATAGCTACCCCGCGTGTGTGATTCACGAGGAGAGGAATTTTATTATTCTCGGTGTAGGCGGATAGAAAAGCCATTTTACAGTTTCCGTTTTATTAACCCAGATAATATAAAGTGTCAACAACATTTTATATTACAGCGAAGTTCGAGTGCCATTTATTGCCCCACAAGTGGTGTGTAAATCTATTTTTATACTTTTCGCGAAATGAATGATCTTGGTCAGAGATGTAGGGGAATCTAGGGATTTCAGAAGTCTTCATATTTATTAATATGAAATAATCATGAAAGAGTTGTTTCACATTAATTTATGATAAGTATTTTTTGAAAATAATAAAACGAATCATTGAATAATTTGTTAATTTATCATAATTTTCTAAATTATTTTATTGCCGGCTATTTATTGAATAAATATCAGTGTGTGACGATTTTTTCAGATTTGATATAATTGTATGATTTTATTTTATCTCTATGTGTTTTATTCTGGAATTAAATGAATATCGTAAATTTTCTTTTAAATCAATCGTATTATTACGATGATTTCATCAATGGAAACAATTTTAAGTTAATTTCGTTGCTTATTAATTTTGAATTTGCTTTATATTTGTGAATCGACTGGTTCATTTCGGAGCCTTTAGCTGGAAAATTTAATGCTTGTTTATTAGCCGACGAGTGCGCGCGCACATGTAACATTGTTGGACGATTATATAACGCATCTTGCTGGCTCATCATGTTAGTCATAGGTTTACACAAAAACCGTTAATGGCCTTTCCTGCTCCGTCGAATGCACGTAACGCGTTAAAATAGTACTTTATCACTTTCCATTAGAAAAGTTATTAACCCGGGAATAGTGGCGCGATTTTTCACGACGTGAACGAGCGGTGTAATCGATCACTCTGAGATTCAAATTCGTTTTGCACCTCCTCTTCAAAGGCTTAGCTCATCATGTTCTTCTGATTAATGCACGTTATTTCAGAATAATAGATATTTGTGTTTTATTATATATATATTTAACATGTATGATCCGAAACGTTTTTATTCTTTTTTTTTTGCTAATAAGAACGGAAACTATTTTCTCATTTTTAACAATAAATTATAGATATTCTCTTACTTAATTCTCTCCATTGTTATTTTGGAATGTCCCAATTTATACTAAGAATAATTCTTCTTTTTGTTATCTTTTTTTATCTTTGATCCAATTCTTAATCGAATTTCTCGAATACTTTTTAAAATGTATATATAACCTTGGTAGCACGGCTCGAAAGGATAAGATAATGCACATTTATAACAAAATATTGTTGAAAAATTAAATTACATATTTGGCGATTAAACATCTGCACACACGGCGCGTTGTTTGCTTTCCTCAATTTCATCGCATACTGACTATTCCTTATGGTACTTGGCGCTTCTTCATTCGTGCAGTTCGAGAATCTTCAAGAGAAGTTGTCTCCTGTTGCTTAGTAACACAGTACAGAGTATGGTTCCACCTATGTCACTGAAATGTACTCACGTTAAAGTGCATCCGAGATGAACTACGAATACATTCTNTAGTTTAACTATTCGTAATATAATTGGCTTGTTAAAAGACGGAGTACACGGAGATGGATAGGAGACATATACAGATAATTTCCATTTATCATTTGCGCATAACATCGCGTTACGATGGACATAAACAACGAACAACGCTCCATTATTATTTATTCCATTAATCTGAGAGAGGTTCTTCATTTCCAATGGCTTATACATTGCTAACTACATACTTTGTCTCAACATTTCTGCCACAAAAATTTATTTCAAGTTAAAATGGTACCAAATATTCATTTGTCGCAAATTTGAATCACTACGTTTTGTAAGAAGAAAAAAATTTTTTTTACACAACAAATAGTACAATATATATATATATATATATATATATATATATATATATATATATATATATATCATTTTGCATAAACAGTTTATTTTTTTATAGACTCGTGTAAATATTCGCGGAACTACTCGGTGCTGCGAACCACTGCTTTTAAAGGGATGTTTCTTGAGCGCGTTTCTTAGCAATAGCACGGATACGCGATTAGTTACACAAGGCGTTTTCGCATGCAACCTTACCGACTTCGTAAATACGGTTCTTGTTAGATCGGTCGTGTGTGTATCGCACACATATCGTGATATCATGTGTATACGATAGTTGGCAAAGGCAAGTAGTGAAATGAGAAACAGAGAGAGAGAGAGAGAGAGAGAGAGAAAGAGATAGGGAAGGAAGGAGGGAGGGAGAAAGAGAAGCGAGAAATGGAGAGAGAGGGAGAAAGTAGATTTCGTTCGGGCGAATGGCATCCGACTCGCGAATCACAAATCTCCTTATCTAAGAACGACATGAATTTTCATGCAAAGAAAATGTTTACATGTGATTAATAAGAAAGAATTACATCAGCGTTCAGAGAACTTTGAATGAATTATATCTCGCCAGATTTTCTATGCTCTTACATTTTAATTGTTTGTGACGTAATCACTCGCATGTGTTTTGCGTGAAATCCAAATCTGGAAATTAAAGCGAGTGTGAAAATTCTATTATAAGAAAACCTATGTGAATATTTTTTTTTAAGTTACTAACGCAAGTGGTAAATTCAAGGAACGACAACAACTTCATGCAAACACACTTGCCCATTGAGACTTTCTCGCGGAAAGGAAAACGTCGATATGATAAAAGAGTTTCAACTCGATCAATCTTCGATCTTGGGTCTCTCTTGGGAATCTTCGACAGCCGCTGATGTACTTCTTCCCAAGTATGCAGTTCCACTCAGAAGATTCATCTGCCGGAAGTTTCCGCGCATATAAGTAACAGACTTTTCGTGCTCGAAAATACCAGACGGTTTCGCGAAATGTCTAGAAAGTATATACATATAATAGGGTGTGATTCTTTGCAATTGATTTATTTTCTTCTTTTTTTTTACGGCAGGTTCTTTCAGTTTTATTTGCTATGTATTCTATTATTTATAGATAATATTTTATTATTCTTTTTATTTGTACTTAATGTTATAAAGAGAATAAACGTTATAAAGAAAGATAAAGATGGAGATTTGAAAAGAGAGAGGATAAAAGTTATCGCATGAATAACTTTATCCGACAGTCAATTAAAGGGGAAGAAATCAGGCGTTAGGAAATGAAATTAAAGTCCTGATTAGTAAACTATCGAGTATTGCTGCGCTAAAGAAGTTCGGGATAAGCTCCAAAATTACCAACGTAAAGTGAAAGGATTAATCAGGATTGCCGGGTCGTGCTCTGGAAGTTTCACTAAATTTCCGAGTTCCTGGAGGAAACAGGGTCCCCTCCTCTTCTCCTCGTAGATTTAATCAGATATGATATCGTTTTAATCTCACTGTTCGGGGTGGAAATTGTCGACGCAATTTAATTAGTAAAATGTCACGCGTGTCTTGGATCGAAGCGCCGGTATGGTATATAAAATGTTTGGCATTGACATTCGTACTCGTCGACGTTTCTCACCGAGAATCGTTCTACATGGTTGAGGCGTGTACGTGACATGTCTTCACACAGTCAGCGAAGATGACTTCTTTATTACGGAACAAGCCGCAAACTGGACGCAATCACAAACCGCTACTGTTTTTAAGAGGATATTTAAAAAAAAATATTGCAGTTTATATTCACTCTTGAAAAACTTTAGAATTTGGGCGTGTATGTTTTTTTTTACTTTGTTTTATCTACTTGAATAGATGTAATATATCTCGTGCGAGATAGATTAATTCATTTATAGGGACAATGACTCCATTTTAATGTGACTCATTCTCGTGGGACAAGTGTTTGCAAGTTTTTATCATAAAGGTATATTTAGTTATGTATGATACGTAACTAAACACTTACGCCTTGTGCGATATTACGCAAAAAAGGATTTTAAAAAATGAAAAGGATGTTCGAAATGTCAAACTTTATTTGAAAAAAACAGTGATTTATTGCGTTTATTTGTTTCGTTGTTTCAACACGCTGAAGGCAACAAGCTGTAATAAAGAGTTAAAAAAATAACTGATTGAGATTTTGAATTAAAAAATTACGTGTTTTTCGCAGTCGGATAAAATATATTTACATGCCAAAATTTACAAACGATCTCAAGGCATTATAAATCTAGAAATGTAACATATTTATGTATATGGGAAATAGTTATTCTTTTTGATTCGCAAATCGAATTTCCGGTCGAAACGGTGGAAACTTCGAATACTTCCGACCGATATCGCAGTCTCCGTCTATCTCATACTGTATAAGCACAAGTGAAAATAAGATCGCAAGCTTATAGGAAGGTCGTATACATCGATTTCCATGGAAGCGAGAGTTTCGCAGTCGTAGCGCTGTTTTTCTCTCGTAAATAGAATTTTATTCCAACACGCGCTGAATCACGTCAGGACGAATTTCTAACGACGTTCATAAAATCACCGAAGTTACACAAAGAACGTATGTATATGGAAGGGTGGAGGGGGAGAGGGAAATAAAATTCCCGTAAGACATACTCTCGATAAATTGACATGGCACTTCCGAACGCACGGCACGCGAAAGATCGCGAATACTTCTCGGTCTGATTATTTCCGACAGAAGCGCTTTTCTCGCGCATTTTTACCCTCGTGATTTTTCATCGACTGCACGCCGACGCCGATTTCATTTATTTTTCAATCTTGTTTCGTCGACGCGCTCGTTTCACAGCGTTTTACGGCAAACATCCCCTCCAAACGTGACTTCTTGTGCGGAAACGCAATTTTATTTTCATATAGATATCCCTTTCCTCCATTAAGTTATTTACATGGTTGTATATAAATGTAATTTTGGCCAAAGCAAATTGAAACAAAATACCGCGTTCAACCTTGAATTACTATTTGTCAGAAGTGCATTTTTCGCGCTTAATAAAGAGACAGACTTTGTCACATTTTTTACTTTATTTTAACTTCTTTTATCCGAGCCATTTCAGTATAACCGCTTTATTTGATATCTTGATTTTTATCAGTATTTTTCCGTTATTTGATTGAAGTTATTATTTATAGTTATTGCGAGATTGAACACCAGTCTAGCTAATGAATATTTAATGTTATGTATCCAACATTTAATTTTTTTTATTGTAATTAACGCTGCTAATAATCATCGTCAGTCGATGTTTTGCATAATTTGCGCAAAGCCGAAATACTGCGCATACAAATGCGTATCTCCGATCTACGTAAATGATTGTGCATTTTGAAAATGTTTTGCGTTATTAAATTTGCGATCAAATTTTCAGTAAAATTACACAGTGACCGCCGAAAATGGTTAAACGAAAAGCCATTTTAGTGTATTCGAGTAAACAAAATATTTTTTCTATTTTCTGGGAACAAGCTTTCGAAATCATAAATTCTACGGGAAGACAAGAGACCTGATCGGTGGCGTGATCCAGCTCCGGTAATTGCATTTTTACTAGTCTGCAGGAATCTTTACTTCTTTCTCGAGCATTCACATACGATACATGGTACATGCGCACACAGGTACATAGATACACCCATACAAATCCAGAATCCATAAGACGTAACCATTCTTTTATTGCTTCAATAAGAAGTACAAAGAACAGACAAAGCGAGACGCATTCGACCCAATATTCGTCAGACAATAATTTTCTAAGCTCAATACTTTTGTAAAGTAATATTTTATAGTAGAGTAATAATTAAAATTTACAAAGTAATATAAACTTTTGCTTGCAAAACCAGTCACAACGCGTTTATTTCTTTTTCCTCTTTGGCGTTAATTCGTGTAATTCTCGGGGTAATTTTTTCTCTCGAGATAAACTATTATCGATTTAACTTTAATTTTCATATCCGTTAAATGGAGGAATATTCTTCTAAAAATAGTGAATAAAATATCACTGCCGTTAAATATCAATGCGTTATTTCATTAATTGGAATTCTATTACGGAAAGATTATTTTTTTTAATATCATTCGCAGTGCAACTTGTTTTCGAGCATGTTTTTGTATTTTGCTGTTCAAAATAAAAATCGCCGACACAATTTAATTAATAAAACATCGCGTTTGCCAGTGAAATAGATGGAAATACCTAATTTTCCAAATGTAACCGGGAAATCAATTATACTAAGAGTCCATTTTTCAATCCTCTACGCTTCTCTTTTCGCTCGCCAGGGAATTGAGTTTATCGAAATAACAGCGAATATAATTTTGAAAAGATCCCACAGTCCTCGACTGCGCTCATAAAGATTAAATAACTCATATTGCCGTGTGATGTTTCTTCAAGAAAATTTGAAAAATCACACAATTAGGAACGCCGGTTCAGTCACTTTGTTTCGTCAGCTTTATCTCTTCTGCTTCATTTTCCTTCAATGGCACGACTCCTAGACTAGTTTTCTTCTTCCTTCGTGCAATTTTCTTATCGCACTTTCTCTCTTCGTCGACGATTCTATCTTCTTCCAGTCTCTCCTTTGTTCTCGGAAGCCGCGGCTTCCACGTGGAATCGGCGACGCTGAAAAAACATTTTAACGTTCTTACTCTGAGATAAAAAAATTTTTTTGGCTTTAGCACAAATCTTGGAAAATGGAGAACGTGAGATCTCTCGTTATTATATCCGCCAAATGATCGATTATGGAAGGAAGCGTCGAACATCAATCGAAGATTAAGATTGAATATCCTCAATATGCGTCGCGGTGCCTATAGAAGGAAGCCGAAGAGGAAATCGCGAAGGGGTAGGCGGGAGAGAAGAGGCTGTATATTAAAGTCCGGCCGTATTATTATCGTTCGAGTAATTCCCGGTCGGTTTTTATAAGATTTAACGAGAAAGACGGCACAAAAGCTGAGCCTGCCGGCGCAACGGGACATTTATTTCTTCGCCGGCACCTTTCAGTTCAGTTCAACGTGAACTTTTTCGATTTCAATTAAAAAGTTACCACGATTTAACTTTCCGTCGCCCGTCCCGAGCGCGGCGACCCGCTTTTGGGATTAAAAAAATCCAAAGGCATCTTTTCTCTTTCTTTGCCTCTTTTTTTTCTTTCCGATCGTGCGTGATTCTCGAATTTTTCGGCGCGTGCGGTGATTTTCGACGCTCGTTGCTCATCGAATTTCGATAATACAATTTTCGCGTATACAGTATGTTGCAAAACGAAACGTTAACTTTATTGTCAGAGTTTCGATATTGATGGAGTTTCGGTTCTCTCTTCCAGGATTTTCTAGGAAAAAGAGACGGTTAAATAGATTAGAAATCTTCAAGAAATCTGGTGTTCTTTCTTTTATGAGTGTGACTCCTCAAAAGTTCTGATGATCCTTTACATTTGAAACGATAATAAACTGAAATTGAAACTGAATAAGTGAGCTTCAATTTTAAAGAACTCGTTATACCAATAAACAATAAAGACGGTTGAATGAAATGAGAATAAGGTACGAGTAATTACAGCGCGTGCATAAAAAATTCCAACCGCCAGCTGAAAGCAATCTGCGTCTCGAGAACAACTTTCCCAAAGAAAAGGATGTTTGAGTGAACCTGTATAACAAACTGATGATTGCTTTTCTTCCCGTGTCCTTTCTTCGTGCCTGTCGGGAGAGGACGGGACATGCTCTCGCAGTTCTTTCAGTCGTTCTTGTCCCACGCTCGAACTACTATTTTTATTGGAAAGGAAAACATGGGACGTTTTGCAGGAGAGTTAGTCAGAACCTCGTAGTTGTCAATTTTTAATTGAGCGGTCAAATGCTACAGATGATTAATGTACTTTTAATATTTAACGAAAAAAACATTTTAAAAATCCTCGTACTTTTTTTATATAAATATTTCATTGTTTAATCAAACACATCATACATCAGTATTAAACAGTTATATTATATGATATGTCACAATTTAATCAACTTTTTATTTTTATATGTATATATAATTATAATAATATAAATTATTATAATTATATATACAATACTTGAATATATAATTATATCAATTATTATAGTTATTAAAAGAAAAAGTTTTTAAAATTAAACAGAAAATAAAAATTGAACTCTTGCCATTTTAATTTGGGTTTACGATAAAGTGATGAAAAATATATGAATAAATGTTTTGAAAAGCATTTGAAACTTACAAACCTTCGATTGTTTTCGTAAAGCTTTATGCTTTTTACACATTGTTGTTGTACGTTACATAAGATAAGAGTACAAGACTGAAAGAAGAGGAAGGGAAAAGAGAAAGAGACTCGTCGGTGTACAGTCGGTGATCGCTAAGAGATTCGTAAATATCATATTCGAGATTTACGTGTATCCTAGAGTTTCTGCATCGGGCACATTTTGGTTGGTTTAGATCTTGCTGAGTGAAATATGAAAGCACCGAATATTAATGGGGACACTCGCGGATAGCAGTTTCTATGCGAGCTAAGGAATATATATGTATATTCGAGCTGCAAGATCATGAGAATGTTTGCTTTTCGGTCTCTTAGCGTTTATTCGTGCAACCGACGTTACCGGAGCATTTCAAGTGCCTTTAAAATAACATTTCTCACAAGCTAAGGATATTAATTAATTTGCTTTCCAGAAGCAATATGGAACAGAAAATGACTTTTTACAAAAATCTAACAGTTCAGAAAGATCAGTTGTTCGTTTTTTTTTTAAATAAAATAATCGTGGAAAAATTGACAAGCTCTCTTATCATATCCAGTACGAAAATATTTCATAATATAATAAAGTGATTGATTTAATTTATTTTTTACCGATATTGAGAGAGTATCCAAGATTTCGCGATAATTCAAGTTAAATTAAAGCGTATATTGTGCTATGTCGACGCTGATAAATTAATTAGCCCTTATCGATCGTACTTTAATAGGAAAATCCGAAAATATATTTATCAAACTATAAGAAGATAATTGTATTGTCTCAGTCCGATCACTTGAAAGTGCAAAGGTATGACATGATTTTTCAGATTTTTCAGTCAAGTATTTTTAACTAGGATTTGCCGGGAAATATGATGAAATTGTTTATATTTAACACATAATTTTATATAATATATCACGAGGAAGCTAAATTGATGAGCGCGCGTGCATACGTGTGCATTTGTGTATGTAATATGTATATTGCGAATATAAAATTTTTTTTTAAATTACATTTTTTAATTAATTTTTTATTCTTCATTTAATCTTTTTAAAGACTGTTCTACATTTTTCAATCATTTTTAAGCTTGCTGTACTCGGTTATGAAAAGCACCTTATGCGATAAAAATGGATGAAAAAAGGAAGTCTGAAATATCTATTACACGTGAGAAAGTATCTAGCATTCGGGTTATTTTCCTTCGACGGATCGTTCTTAAGATTGAATCTCTATCTGTCCACAAGACAGACAACGAATTCTGCGCGATTGGATATTCCGACGGCAAATCACAAACAGTTCGAAATACTCGTTATATCGAGGTCAAGATAGGTTATCCACGAGAACGTGTATCGTTTTACGAATTTTCGATTTAACCAATCCGTGCGTATGCACCCCCTCTTAACAGTTTGATTGCCCTGAGTGATTGCAGTTCGTTAAGGTCGCGCTAATGATTGCTTTTATTTGGCCACTAATTCAATTTGTTCTCTATTCGTCATGAACGACTTTTCGTCGCGCGAGCGCGGAAGTTTTAAAAGATTATTTTAAAATTCGTTACAGTAATATAAACATTTATTACTACGGTTTTCTATGAACCCGTTATTCCTGTCATGAATTGAATAAAATATAGATTTGTTTATTACATAAATGAATGTATGTATTTTCAATTAAAGAGTTTTGTTTTTATCATCAATATATGCGTAAAATAACTTCGATATTGTCTGCCTTTTGAAAAACAAACATTTATAACTCTTATAAACACATTTTTTTTGCAACTTTTTAAAATCTTTTAAAAATTTCTGATAATTTGTTATATATATTTTTGTTTTATAATTTTATAATTTTTATAATTTTTATTTTATAATTCTAATTGATGCGAAAATGAGATGCAGGTATACTGCAATTTTCCCGATCTTTTAATAGTAATGGCTCCGTGCTAAGATTACATTCTCATTTTGCACGAGAACTCTGCACGAGCATTTTATTTTCTTGAGGGATTCTAACATACGTTTTCTCTAGTCTCTCTTAATGGAAGTACATGATGCCGTGTGGGTGCGAGAAAACCTTTTTTTCCCTACCTCCGAGACCTACCCTATTTCTCGACCTCTTTAATATTAGATAATCTTGATACCTATTTTTGCGCTAGGGACGACGGGGTTGAAATGGTTTTTTGCTTGTTTCACGAACGGATTTCATTCGAGAGTCGTTTCAATTACGGCGATGAATAAGCGCGCGGCCGTTCTTTACTTTCTTCAAATGATATTCCGTCCTTCCGCTTCGCCCGAGACCGCCGTCACGGCACAGCCCCGAGTTCGACGTTATAAATATTCAGAAAGAATTGCATATACACGTACACACACACACACACGCGCGTTCATATTTCGCGTACGTCACGTAGCGATTCCTGATTTCTTCGAAACCGAGCACTTTTTCGCCTTCATAAGCGCGCACCTCAGCCGATATCAGTCTTGTTTGGTCAATACAAAACTCTGAAGCAAGTGGACGTACAACTGCTCTCGCTGAGCAATTTCAGTTTCGTGTACAGACAAGTCGTGATTGCTGTATTTTTTATATTTTTTATTTATTTTTCTCCAGTTTTTATTTTTAATTTAATTTTGCAAGCAGATCTTTAACATCGTTTTGTATTTTTATGTTCGAATAAATTACTGAGTTATTTCTATAATTATATATTTTACAAAAGTTCATCTCGATCCTCCAGTGAACATTTACATTTTCTTAAATTTCTACGGTTAATCTTTTGAGTAGATACAAGCCTTCTGTATTCAGCGCCTAACTGCAATGAATATTCATCGGTAGTCGGCATTTTACGTAGCATTGATATCTGTCTCTGCATATCAGCTATTTCGACATTGAATCCGTATTTTCAGATGCGCATTGAATATTCGATTGAAATTGCTTCCTACGGATCTTTCTCATCTTTGTACTTGCATATACGGGCGGTACAAGTATTTTCGCGAGAATTTGAATTTCATTTGTCTTGAAAAGCTTTATTGAATTTCTTGATTATTTATCGGCACAGGGATTAGAATTTCATTTAAATTAGATTTAAATGAATAAATTAAACGAATAATGAATAATGAAGTTGTATTCAGACAATTATTGTTTTTGCTAATACTAATTAAAAGTGTGTGAACTATAGATGTTAGATTACTTCGATTCATGCACTTTCATGTTTTATAATCAACTGTGTACTTGCTCTTGGAATTATTCAGTTAGCTGACAGTTAGCTCCGATAGTTATCTTTTTACATTATTTAACAATCCTTCACGAATTAGCAAACGTAAGATGTTCCAAGATCAGTATCGACATATATTTCGAACTCGATTACGATTCCGAAAGTGAAATAAAATCCCCGATCGCTTATCGATATATATTAAACGTCGGACTGATAGAACAAAAAACGAAACGACAAACAAACAACAGAAACGTCAAACGAATGAAAGAAGAGTATTATCGTCGGAATGATAATATTGATTTCGCGTCTTACATTAGACTGCAGGTTCAATTTCGTGGACGATTGCTTTAAGAAGATATTTGAAAGCATCCAGGAAGAATTCGTCGATACGCCGTCTTTGGGGCATCTTTCCACTTCTCTTCGATTAAATTGAGAGGAGAGAGCGCGAATGGGGTGAAAGAGTAACAGCAAGAGACGCGGGGGGGGGGGGGGGGCGAAGGGAGATTGAGTGCGGATGGATAATACGCGTGAGAGCACCTTTCTTGAAACTTCTTCTGGCAGAAAGTTCAAAGACGAAGATCTCATTTTCGCATCCGTTAAAACTCACGTCGGCGGAGGGACAAATCAAAGGAAACTTCAAAATATTTCATTACTTTTACTCTCTACGCGATCGCGATCAAAATCCAAGAGAAAGAGAAAGAGAGCGAGAGAGAAAGGATCACGGAATTGAAACTTCTCGTTGTTACTCGTTGAACCGCGTGTGGCATATAGTTTACAACGTTGCTATCTGCCTCTGTAAAAATAGAACCGGACTGATAAGATTACCTAACAGCATTACGAGACAACTGTATTAATAACCAAGAATAAAGGAAACGGCAAAATTGCTTTGTTGGCTAAAATAAAATGCAATTTAGAATCATGTTTGACATACGAATATTATTCATATTTATTTCAAATTCGGCGACATGAAGACGTTATTCCAATTAATGGCAAAATATCCGATAATTCGATTTCACTCGTTCCGCAATAAACTTATTGAATATTTAAGCATTTTATGACTGAAAGACAGTTAAATATATGTACAAAGAGTTGTTTTCTGCAAATCTGATACTCTTGCGAATCGGAACAATCCTAGAATGTAAAATAGTACAATTTTAAAGATCGGTTTGTTCCACGCAGAAAGAATCTTGCAAATAACTGTCTGTCTGGAAAATTTTGGATTACGCACGATGATAAATTTGGAACTGCTAGTTGTTTGAGTTATCCTTCTAAAGTCATCACGGAAAGTACATCCGGCAGAAAAGAGGAACTCCTGTGTTTACAACGCTGACGAAGCGTTATGGGCACAGCTCCTCAAACGTAGCGAGAGAGACCCACAGAAGGGCAGCAAAAGGGAGCTTCTAATCACGATGGCCATCTAATCCACAAGCGTGAAGGGTCAGGGCACCTAACGAGCTGAAACGACGAAAAAGCTGGGCTTCGATCGAAAACCTTAAAAACTCATGCGAATGGACTTTCTCTGTTCGATTTCATTTTACCTATATCCCTTGATGCTTTTTCAACTTTGACCTTTGCAACTTCATAATTTCCATTCGTTTGTACGATAATTAAACGATATTAAGTGTCTGTCATAATTACTCAAATAATCGAAGCAAATAACTGTTTAATACCTTTCTATTTAACATTTAACAAAAACCTATATAGCATAATCTTGTAAATGAGTTGTGCTAAAATTAGCGCTAATATAGAATCATAAACCATATCGCAAAACACTTATTTTATAAAAGCATTTTACGAAATTAATTAATTAACATTCTTGAAATCCACTTCATCTGGAATAATATAATAGATATATATCGTTGTATACGTAGATATATATCTGTATATACCGTTATATACATACATACACTTTGGACTCGTGGGATTGGTTTGATGATTTTTGCTCTCATTCAAACGCAAGGCATTTCGTTGCATATGCCAGGCGGTCGAACGCGATGACGCCATGTGTTTCCAGCTGGATTACCGAGGGGTTGGGTCAGAGCGGCGACTCGTAGTAGAGGGTAGTTATATACGGTGCACGAAATGTTCTGGGTCTCTGGGCTTTCGTGACGGGACGACGAATGCAGAAGCAAACACGATGCCGAACAATTGCTATGGACATTTTCGGAGGGTGAAACGCCACTGTCAGGAATAACCGTAGTTAATGCCTTCTGCGTTCAATGATAGTGGCATAAAATAGCTTTCGATATTGAGAAAACTTATGAAATGAACGCAATACAGACAGATGCAGTTACAGTTACAATTCAAATAGGGGATTTAATTATTAATCCTCTGTTTTTCAATTTAAGTAGTTTTAACAAGTTCCTATAAATTTAAAATTTTGTCATTTATTACTAAGTAAATATAATATAAATTTATCACTGATATATAAAAATGATATTTTCACAATGATTTATAATATATTTCAATAATAAACTTGTGGACAAAAATCAATATATAGTCGAAGCAAACAGAAGAAGATTATATGTCACTAACATAATATTTACTAATTACAAATGTTACCAATTATAATGTAATATTAATTATTGTATCAATTTGTGATGATACCATCGCAAATTCATCGTCTGTAATCATCGTATAATTTCTAACAGCCTACACACGCACGCGATTTCTCACATCGACTTTCCGGATCCACAGCTATAAATCATTCAATGCAATTTATTTATTACAAACTCACGTCGATGTCAATCAATATCCATCGCGACGATGGAAGGCTTATCGTGACTCGAGTGCCGCTTATCGTAATTTACCAGCGAAAATAAATATCACGGCTCGCGCATATAAATCGCGCTCCCGGAAGAAGACTGTCACAACCAAAAAAGAAAAATCGATTTTATATTTTTGCGCGCGTATAAATGCTTTTCATTCGGTTTATGGCTTGGAAAAATGCCACAATTTTATTTTACACGCGTGGCTTATATCTCTTTTCATAAATAACGTAATGATAAAAAAATTATAGCAACAAAAGATATAATTTTGTATAAACCAAA
Organism: Tetramorium alpestre; assembly: GCA_021460005.1. NCBI lineage: Eukaryota > Metazoa > Arthropoda > Insecta > Hymenoptera > Formicidae > Tetramorium > Tetramorium alpestre. The sequence goes on along the minus strand of JAJVSH010000034.1, from coordinate 1,571,972 downwards.
TAGAAAGAATTTAAGCCGTATGAGAATAACGTACAAAAGAATATTAGATTGTAAATTTTTTAAATCTTGTCCCGAAAAGCTCACTTTTTCCAGTTGACACAATCTTGCTTTTAGGTTGCGATATACATTCTACAGAAAAGAAAGTAATCTATCTCACAGTCTGACAGTTGTTTGCAGGCGCGATTTATATTTTCGAAATCTTTTTGGTAGAGGTTCGAGGTCGATATGTGTGGGACTATGTCGGGGAAAGGTGTTGCATGGAACAAGCACGTGAAATATGAAATGTGAGTGACAAACGCGACGTAAAACGTGTGCGGCCGGTCGAATAGGCTAAACAGTGCCGTCCGTTGTAAAGCGCTGTAATATTTGGATTATTTAGCACGCGAACCAGGCTATGGTGAACCACGAGAGTAATTAATTATAGCTATCGCGTCGATGTCGCATCGATAACATTGCGGTTGTGACGGGCGTACGTAATCTACGTTGGAAATTGAGCGACATTTTGCGCGTGATAATTCTCATTACATTTTCATGTTTTTAAAAAGGACAATGTTTGATAGAAAAAGTAACATGTACAGGATAGGCGAGCGAATTTAGTAAACGAGATAAATCTCGTTCAGTCAGGGAAAACCTTTTATCACGAGACGTTTTGTTTTTGTAACACATACATTTTGCCATCATTTAAATATACATATAGATACGACAGGATAATAATTATAAAAAAGAAGAAATATGTGATAACTAATATTTAATATAATAATATATATTTGATATAAATTGATACTCAATTAATTAATTAATAATATTAATAGAGTTTATAATTTTGCTGTATATATAAGATAATAATAATTAGAGATGTAATATTTACATTTCTGAATTAAGGACATATATATTTATTAATTAAATTTAAATTAAATTAATATAGGATAGAAAATCGGTATATAAAATTCGCGCTATAGCCAAACTGAGTAGATAATAACGAGCAATAGTTTAATTCTTCCACATTGTTATCACGATGCAAATAATAAATTATTATACTCACGTAGCGGTTGACATAATTCTAATAGCTTACGCGGGATTATTACTGTTCAAATAATTAACCGAACGTAATCGTATTGCATAATTGCTTTCGACAAGCATGATTACAATGTTGAGATACTCCGTCGTTACAAAGTGCGCGTTGCAATATCATGTATGCGACTGTTACGTATCGATAACTAATCGGGCATAGAACGCGCGCCAGTTAGTTCATTATCAAGCAAGTAGACGCCGGGGTTGTTCCCCGTTGATTTAAATTGTACGTCGGAGTTACATGGGCATTACGATGTTTGTCCCGCGTTGATTACGTTTTCGTGCGCTGCATTACGCCTCGTTACGTTACGTTACAAAGGCCAATCGCCGACGTGAGATTGCATACGAGACTGCAGTCGCCTGCAAACTGCATCAAAGAACAACGTCGTAATTACGAAACGTGCATCAAACATTTACAGAGAAACTAATACCTTTTAATCGAGCCCAACATATTTAATTACGAAACTTTGTATGACCTGGTTTTCATATATTTCGGTATTATTGATGCATGTATCGTTGCATCCCTCGTGGCACATTCATTATTACGATTATAAAAATTATCGTTGAATTCTTTTGCCTTAAAGCAAAAGAGATTTTTGTAGAGATACATAACACAATCTACTAAAAATAGAAATACTTCTTTTAAATTTATAATACTTTCATATTGTATTGCATTTCTTCTCTTAGAAATGCTTTTCTGAAATTAAAGTATTCACAAACGTCTGCATCGGATGTAAGAGACTGAGGTATAAAGTAATGCGAGTGCTGGAAGTTCTTACTGTTACAGATGCAAAAGTAAGAAGATACATCGTCCTTCGGTTTTCGGACTGAAAATTTCACATATCTCGCTTTGGCACAACGCGCTGCAAAGAGCAATCTACGTAACATGCGTATACGTCGGGTTGTATTAATTTGGCGAGTTAATTTGGCGTTAAAAGTCCACGAGGTTTTACCTCGTGTCGTTACGATTATCCGTACTATCTAATCAGTCGGCGTCGCGCCGGTAAAGTGCGCAGGTCGCCCTGGAATACGATTCCGTCGTTCGCGTTCTTATTATAAGCTCTTGGGAACGCGTGCACGCGCGTGTGCACATGCATACAAAATACACGTACCTACGCATATGTATGCACACCCTACGACACATACACATACATACACACTCATATTCTTCCACAGGCTTAAAGGGGATGCAACTCTGGCTTTTGACGGCCGACCTTTTTGCTCGGCTTTCACCCTCGTACTCTTTTCCCCTCTTTCACCCTGCCGTCTCCCTCATGCCGGAAACCAGCCCGTCGGTGGGTGGGATTCGATCGACGCGCTCGGGAAAACTCCTTTTTCCTCTCGCGGAAAAATAACGCAAGTTCGCGGTTAAAGTGTATTTTAATTGAATCGACGAGAGAGAGAAAGAGAGAGAGAGAGAGAGAGAGAGAGAGAGAGAGAGAGAGAGAGAGAGAGAGAGAGAGAGAGAGAGAGAGAGGGAGTGCGTGAGCAATTGTATTATACGCGCGTTTCGATTTGTCGGCCGTCGGGGGGGTTTTGTCGGTTTCTCGGGGGAAAAACGGCGGGGAGGGGCCTTTTTGTTTTTGGGGCCGACAGGGGGGGGTATCCCCCCCCCCCCCCCCCCCGGTAATCCCAGCTTTACGCGAAGGAGTAGCGTAGAACGGCACGATGCGATCGTAAACTTGTTATCAACTGCATCCCCGTCTCGTGTTTTCATTGATATCGCGCTACTTTATACGGGGTAAATTCGCTACAATACTAGGAAACGTGAAGGCCAGATACGCTATTTAAAACCAGATGAAAATTCTTACGGAAGAATTTCGAGCGAGGTCATTATTTATTACGACTTTGTAATTTATGATATTAAATTCCTTGGTAAGTAAACGTGGAATTAAAACTCCGTTAGAGTAAAGTGCGCTTGAAATAAAATGAATAATAAAGTTTTCTTCGCTTTCCGCATCCTCTAGCCGTTAGTTTTACGACATCTTCAATCTCTCATAATTAAAACATTATTAATACACGATTATTTTGTAAGTAATTTTGTTTAATAACAATTTTTATTTTTATTTTTTTTCTAATTTAATATTTGAAATACACAGTGTAATGGAAAAAAAATCTGCTATCACTGAAATAATGATGTGTGTAAAATATTTCATGTTACAGTTGCATGTCTCTTCAGATTAATTTTTTATACGTTTTTGTAGAACGTCCAACATTAAATCGTCGCTTTAAAAGCAACGTAATTAATGTCACCCTGCGGCCTGGAGTTAAAAGGGAGATAATATTGTATGTCTATGATATATAAAATATGTTTGCTTGTACGCGTACACGAGGCCCGGGCTGCGAAACGGCGCTGTTAATTTCAATTTCGAAACGTCGATATCTTGCGCAAATACGGAGCGTACGACGAAAATCGCAAAATTGCGTTTATTTATTAATCGCGGGCGCAATATGCCGCGGCTGGCACTGTCGAGCATTTATAACGCTCTATATCACTTGTCTTTGGGATTTATCGTCATTCTTCGTGGTTGACGGTTCATTTACATGATAAAGCGGCCCGGCGTTGCTGTAACACGGCGATATGCATTGTAAGCTTTTACGTCTGAGTGCAAACCCGAAGTATGCGCGCGCGCGCGTGATGCCTCCCAATAATTGTTACGACGCTTTTACATCTCCCTCCCTCCCTCTCTCTCGCTCGTTCTCTCTGCAGCCTCCCCGCTCTCCCTTGCTCTCGCATGCAAATTTGCATGCGCGCGCGTGCAACACGCGTCTGTTTCGGACTGAAACGTACGCGTTCTGTGAATTGTTCTTGAAAACTCGTATTCCCGATTGAGCACGTCCCGCGAAACAAATTTCCCAACGCGCGAAGTGCGCGCGACTGGCAACTCCCGTCCGCGAATTATGTGCGGGCTTTTAATTATCCCCATTCTCCTCCCGGCTCGTGTAGCTTAATACTGGTATAGTAGCTTAATGGCGTTGTTATTTCCGTTTAAGAGAAGATTATGAGCCCGAAAAACTTTTTTGTTTAAGAATTCGCGTATATATATATATATATATA
>JAJVSH010000034.1:1532261-1567763 GCA_021460005.1 Tetramorium alpestre | reverse complement strand
ATATATATACAAAAAAAGGATATTACTGAAATTAAATGGAAATATCTGCTTGTAAAGTCGAGTATACTTATGCAACTTGCATAATTACCGTGCAATGGAGATAAGTTTCACGATGTGACTTTTATCTTGCCTGCGGAATAAAAGCGAGTTTTCAGAGTATACGAATTCGTGTCAAGGTTTGAGCGTTTTTCATCTGACCTAAAAACGCGATATGTCAGAGAACCGTTGTATTCTTCTTTCGTATGCTTCTTTCGTATTCTTCTCTTGCCATTATTAAAATTAAAATAATATATCGCGTGAATACGAATTTCTACGATTAAGTAAGATCTCGACGAAACGTTGGATAAAAATTTATGTTGCAGTAAAATTAAATAAGAATATAAAAATCACATTATATATAAGAACAATGCTGTTTCCCCCTCTTCCTTTCTTTTTCTCTCTTTCTCTTTTTCTCTCGTTGCATTCTGACGGCACGATATTCGCTAATCTACGTCCGAACAACTTTTCCGACCGCGAGGCAACTTTTTGAAGTTTGTTGTATTACAGCTGCCCATTCGCGGCATACCTAATCATCGTTATCGTGCTTTACGTTATACGAACAGTTCTTCCCGCTGAAAAACAGCGAGATTAATTGGACCGCGAGGCGCGGTTATTATTACACCGGGCGCGCACAGATATCCGACAAAGGATTTTTACCGGCAATGTTCTCCTAGCGAAACCCATATTCGGAATAAAATTTTATTTCTTTGTGTTACCGCCGCCGTTACGTGATTTAATTAAATCTCTACAACGGGAATATATGCTAGATTGTGGGGCGTGCAATAAGAAAATTACAATGGGATGAAAAATAAATATCTTTTTGCCGAATTATTTTGCAACGTTTTTCTTTTTATGAGAGAAAAATGCTTTCGCCTTTGTTTTTCAATACAGCAAACACGATGATAATAATGGATTCCAAATGCAGGCAAAACTAAAGTACTGTTAATAATGTCTTCTTTAACCGGCACTTTTATAGAGTTAACTTAAGCGGATTCATGGCATATGGATAATATGAACTTTTATTTATTCTTTTGACATTCAATATTATGATGTAATACTATTATGAAAACAGCTATATTAATCTTCTGTTGACTTTCCGCATTGATTGATCTTTATTTATAATAAATTATGTAACAGATGTATATCGCGGAGTATAGTGAGATTGTCATGCGGAAATGAGCTTATCCAGTGATTTTATAAAGTTAAAAGTTTGTCAATTTTTCGAACTCGTTGAAGACTAATTGAGTGACGTTAATTTAGTAATTTCGTACGCGGATTGTATTCAACGTCAACGCGAGATATATATCAGGCGTCGTCGTATTTAGCATTGAACATACATACTGGAATATCTTATCGCGCAGTCACATTTAGCGCGAATGTAAAGCGTCTTATCTTGACTCGCGGATAATATTTGCCACTCTGCGCGGGAGTGGACGAAAATTTAATCATAATTCCGATTCTCTCGCTTCTCCCTCCGTCCCATATCTTCCCTGTGTCTTCGCATCCTTCGTTCATCCTTCCCTTTGCAGAGGAAACAATGGCGTTCCCCATAGCGTAACTCGCACTCAACCGACTCGTAATATCTATCGCGAGCGGCCGGCGTTCCGTTTTGTCCTCGAAAGTCCCTGATGGAAAGGTTCTTCGGCGTGATATTTAACGAGATAGAAAGAGAGAGTGAATGTGTATGTGTACATGTGTGTCTTTCCGCCCTTCCCACATTCGGCATTCGGAGGGTGGGCTCTTTCTCCCCTGCTCTTTGCCGCTCGGTTTTCTTTCAGCACGTCGGTGCCGTTCTATCTGGGATACCTTTTAAAGGGGATGTATATAGGAGACGCGAAATCCTTTGACGCTCGACCACGTTGTGTGAAAACAGAGATCGAGATCGTTACAGTTTCAGCGAGGTCAAATTTCGATGCCACCGGCACGCGAAGACGATACTTTCGCGACGGAAATTAGTAAAATTTAAAATGCATTTTTCCGCATCTCTATTTACGACGTCGCACCGCGATAAGAAGTAAGAAAAGAGAAGGAATAGAAGTGTTAGGTTTTTCTTTGTTTACGTTATATTCTCGAATAAAACGACAGCTTGATGGCTCAAAGAAGTGAAAATGGTGATTGTGGCACATATGTGTTCCAACAGTAAAGACTAAAGCCCTTAAAGAGACTAAGTAAATATTATTTAACCAGGTCGCAGCAGAAACTGTAATTTCAAAAAGAAGAGGGAATTGTTACATAAGCATAAAAAAGCTTTACTCATAATTATTTTATAATAATTTTACAACGTTGGATGTATATGTAGATTGTCTCGTTTTTCTCTTTTCGTTATCAAATCCTTTAGAACAAAGATTTTATATTTTAACATGTTAAATGCAAAAGGTCGTTGCAACTGATTATGCTTTTAATTTTTTTTTTTATTTGCACAAAGCACCACCTGTTGCCACGCAACAGCTGACGTGTCGACACAGAGATTAACTTCGCAGTTATTTTAATAACTTTGCCCGAGCTTTTGAAAGTTATTTTATAATTATCCGAATGACGATTAGCCCTCATTTTTTTTTACGTTATTCCTCGACGCATATCTTGTGTGTGTATAACTCGCGTAATAGTATAAGCTCCAATGATGAAAACGTCACCCGCGCATACTTTTCCGCATTGTTTATTAAAAAAATTGAATGGAGGGTTTAAACGTCAATTTGAGTTTATCCGTGACTAGTCGGTTGAAATATCTGAAGCAACAAATCTGGAGGTCGTGGAGATCGGCAAATCGCAATTCTTAAAGCTTCGAAGCGCAGTTAGAACTCGCGACCTTTCGCGTGTTGCACGCGAAAGTTGCGATACATACGATACACCGCCTTGACAGACCGAATTAATGCGACAAAAAGAAGGAAGAAACACAGGAAGGGAAATGTTGACTCACTTGTGATTTCTGTACAGTAATTTCGCGAAATTCATGCAATTTAGACAAGAATATAGAGAAGAAACATTTCCAATATGCGTTATTCATTTAATTTTCCTTTTGTTTTAAATTTTGCATTTCAATATTTTATTTCTGATATGTTATTTTAATTTTACGGAAATTACAACACATTATGAAAGAATATAATAATATCTGCAATGGCATTTCGCTCGATCCAACAGTTAATATTACCTCGATTGCATTTTTTTTAAATATTTTATACAGGAATAATGGAAAATATGTATATATGGATTTTCCGGATTACCTAATAAAGCACTTCGCGCAGGCGAGCTTTATGCTGCCACCTTTTTTTTCTTCTTCTACTTGATAAGGAAAAGCAAGAAAAACTTGATCGAAATTTCCTGCTTCTTCGGATGATTCCGAGACGGTTCACATTTAATCCTGAAATACCAGTAGCACTTTCTCCTCCTCGCTCTTTTCCCCATGATTAGACGATCGCGGCCGGTAATGAGCTTTCTCGGGACTAAACGCGTTATTCGGATACTCGAGCTCCACCGTATTGCGTTTTCTTAGAACAACGTTAATCCGTATAGTCCCCAGAAGAGTCTTTTTGCTAGGCAAAGGATCTAAATTAAGAGAAAGAACAGGAGAGAAAGAGGACCGCATAAATTCGGGAAATTAGATTGTTCAGACGAGCGACTTGAGAGCGACTTGAGCGCCCTGCACTCACGTAAAGAATAATTTTACACTAGTAAGTTCGTTACGATAATCAGAGGAATTGCTAATGAAGATCATTTTGAAATACTTACTGAAAAGATTTTAAAATGATAACGCTCCGTGTCACGAGAGTTCGAAAATTTATTTAGGAATTTAATTACGAAGAAGAGACGGAAATTCTGCGGAAACTTGAAATCGAACATTCGAAATCGAGAAAATTAAAGAGTCCGCGGTATTTTGTTACATAGGCGAGACCCTGTTAGCACACACATCTTCGAATATCCCGCACACACGTGCGCTCCAGCCGCACACCAGTCGCGCACACGACAATGCGTACGTGAGGCGTTTCGACTCCGCTATTTTTCGCACATTGCCTTTGTTCTGACGTCACATGGCGCATGTATTATGGGATTAAGAACCCTGTTCTTATTCCCTCGAAAATAGGCAGGTCTCCCCTTCGGTCTCTCCAGCTTTCGCTTCCCCCAAAAAGAGGGTTTAGTGGCGGCGCTGAAAGGTCGAAAGTTAAAAGGAGCAAAAAAAAAGGGAAGGGGGTAACGAGTAAAACAACCCCGTAACGTACAGGTGGTTTTCCTTCCCGCGGTAATGCCGATTACGTTTAGCCGTTCCGTATCGTTTAGGAACATCCAGTGTATAGTAGTGCAAGATCTGTTCTTAATTATAAATAGTGTACGATATTAAATTATAAAAACGAAATAAACTTTACAGATTTTTTTTCTAAATACAATTTACGTTCCAACTACTGCAATTTTTCAAATTCTTAATTCTCTTTTAATATATTTTTCCTACAACGCATAAATTCATCGATGCATGTTTTTATCGTATTATTTAAATAAATAAAGTGTTCGAACACGANCAATATTGCAGATATTAAAAGCGAACAGAATTATCGGGTTGCATGTGCGAAACAAATAGATTTCGGGCATTTTTATTCCGCGAATGGAGGGCCGTTAAACATTTTTGCGCGTGGGTTCAAAGCGTGGGTCGGTTTCGACGCGCGTCGCACGTTCCCGTAAATTCCTGATATTACGAGATTATACGGTATAACGGGGTTAAAAAACGTAGCGAACGTGGCGCGAGCGAAAATAAGCGCCACGTGCCTTTTTATCGAGAGCTCGGGCACCCTATGCACCCCTGCAAGCGAGTATTTGCTTTCGCGCGCCGGATAACGCCCCGGCGCGAGTCGGCCGCGAACGATACGGCCATTCGTGTGCGCGGTCACGTGAAAATTTACGCGTAATACTGAGCGTGGGGTACGGTGCACGTGCGAAAGTATCGCGGCTTACCAAAGTACGCGGGCGCAACGAGGGGAGGATTTCATCCGATAGGATATCGACGGCGAAGTGACGTCCGGAACCGCGTACACGTACGGCTTGGTCTTTCTCTTTTTCCCGTAGATATCCGTTTCTTTTTGGGATACAGCTTCACCCGTGTGCTGCCTCGAGCTGCCCGACGCACGCGTACACAAGGGATGCGCCGAGGACAGCTTCGCCGCCCTAAACCAACCCTAATTTGTCTCAACTCTGTACGTAGTATTCCGGGATAAATGTATCGAGTTTTAGTGACAGATTTTGTGGCGAATATTGAATGTTTTTGTAACGAGATTATTAGCACAATTGTGACAATTTTTCAATTTTTAAATATAAAATCTATATATTGTTTATGATTAAATTGCAAGTGGTTGTTCTACCGAGATTCAATTATGCATGATAAAATTACAATAAAAAATGAAAAGTGGCAAAGATGTAACACTAATAATTTATATTCTTTGATTTTTATTTTTTTGTTCATTTTTTTTATTCGGACTTCTTTACGTGCACTTTGTCGAATTCTTGGTATCTTAACATTAGTTAGCACACAAAACCGGAAATCCGAGAAGCGAGTTTCAGGAAATTTCAACGGAAAGAGCGGCGAATAATTCGTGAGACTAACGTGCGGGAAAGTATTCACGTGCAAATTGGCGCGATAGCGAATCTAAGCGCGAAGTGATAACACGTCGCTCCGGCGGATCTAGTTACCCGCTGCTTTGCTTTCAAGTCAAGAACGAAGATAAACTCCCCTTGCTTCTGCCTTGTTAAGCTTCAAACGATCTTGTCGCGTTTCTATTTAATATTGGCAAGTTGAAAGCCAACATTTGTATTTTTAGGAACAAATTTTGAGACCATATTTGTTATTTTCAAACGTGAAATTTAATTTTTAATTCGCGTGATGTCATAGTGGTTTCCAAATTACGTGTGAAAAATATTCTGGATAAAATAACGCTGGGAATATTTATATAATATATTTTCTGAACGTAAAATTAATTATTTGCATATTACTCAAAAATAGACTGAATATTTTTCCCGATCCTTTTATAAAAATATTCTTTAATCAAAATACTTTTAAAATATTTCTAGATTGAACTCAATGATATTATATATAACTCCATTCATTACATCGAATAAATCGAAACTAACGTAACTAATTACAATAAAACATTATATATTACAGGGTTAATTTCTACTTTTTCTATTTTCTCTCAATCTACTAAATAGGCAAACAGAGAAAAGAAACAAACTTTATACAAATTTAGAACATTTTTTGCAAATGAATAATCGAATCATTTACACATTTTTCTCAGAAAGCAATAATCCTGTCGCAAAACAAAACTTCTGTAACACTGTATTTTAAAATCGAGTAATCGATAGATAGCTCGTACGTGTAAGGCTCGGATCTAGCTTCGTCGTGAGACGTTGAAGAGAGAATAATTGCCGCTCGTCACGAATAAGCAGAAGCGGCCAATAAGAAGCAGCGCCGATTAATCTTGCACGGGGCAGACGGAGAGAAATGGCGATAAAACGAGGGATGTGAAGAGACAGAGTTAGCAGTTGATATTTGACATGACTAAAAAAGGATGCAGGAAGAAACTTTATTTCTCGGCATAATCCGGCGCAGACAAGTCGATTTATAGCTATCTGAAATTGATAGACGTTGACATTAATAGACAAGAGTTTTTATTTGAATGGGACAGTTCTTTTTTTCTACCGGAAAAGCACGTGTTTTAACACCAAGTCATTCAACTTTTTTTTTAACAGCGAACAAAGTATCTCGTATCTCATTTAGCTGAATTTTTTTAGTCGCGGAATTATTATTTTCAAACCACGAAAATTTAAAGGAATTAAAATATTTAAAGGAAAATGGGCGATTTTACAAGCAGAATCTTCCCCTCTTAAATTAGAACATTATAAAATGCATATTGAGCTCTCATCATTTACAAATATAAATGTAAATGAATTCATCCTCAGAGAGGCAAACAACGTGTTATAAATTATTGGATATAAATTTATATCAATTTTAACTGCGTGTCTAAATTTATAGTCTCGGCTTATTATTCCTGATTTATTCATTTTCTACCTGTTAATATTAATTAATTATATATGAAATTAATTGCACGGTTAAAATTTACTTTTTGGTTTTAACATTTCATTTGCATTTATATATTGATAATTAAGATCGTACTTGTGTGTCACTCTGCTCCGCTATATGTAAAAGTAGAAAACTATTTCGATGGCGGTGGTGGAGGCGCAGCAAATATAGGGAAAAAAGTAAATATATACAAAAGCGGGATATGTGTTTAGTTTCCCGACATCACCTTGACGTGAGATTACGGTAGCTGCGTATGTGGTGGAAAATATTTTTCTTTTCTCGGATGAGCCAAGTACTTTGTAAGACGCGGATATCCAATACAGGCTCTGTTCGGCTTGCGGGGAGAGCCGGAGACCGAGAGAGACCGCTGTTATTCTTTCGGAATAAAAGACCAACTTTCCAGGCGAAAGAATCGATCTGGCTCTTCGCGTAGTACGCTATTGAGATTCGAGTTGGACGGACCATGGACCGTTATCATTCTCGAAATAAAGTATCGTCCACGCCAGTGCCTCTTCTACTCTCATCCCAGTCGATATTTGACATCGACGTCGACGAAACGCGAATCCGCGTACATGTGTGTACTAGACAAAGTATATATACTTTCCTAAAATGCTTCTTATTACACTAACATCGTAAAGCGATTCCCTAACTCTCTGGTAACTCCGAAATCTTGACTCGATATCCTCTTCTATAGACGAACTTTTCTTTACTTATCTTTTACTTTATTTCTATTTATTTCTAACTTTCTTTCTATTTATTTCTATTTGTATGTGGGCGATTGCAATGCACGAAATACGTGTATTTCGATTGACACAACAAACATATTTCCTCTATCGAGCTTTAGTCAACAATATTTTATGACAACGTTTAATGTTTAATTTAATAACAAACGAAAGAGAATAATTTTTTATTCTCACATTTTTTTCAAATATACTTACGTGTTTGCATTAACAAAAAAATTTATTTTATGTGTGAAGTTAAGATTTTCTCAAGAGTTTTCCTGAGACATATAAATACTAAAGAAAGAGAAACAAAAAATTCTGAGGATACATATACGAATTATTACTGTTATGTATAAAATGTATTGCGAAAATGTATACGGAAAAAGGTATTCACCGTATGAGATCATGCAAGGCGAGCCATGAAACACGCTGCGATCTGCCACTACGTTGGGCCATGTCCCCCACTCTCTTTCGTCGTGTGCCCATGTCAAAAATCGCTGCTCGCGCGGCAACGTTTTTCCTCGTACTTTGCAGGGTATTTTTGCGTGCATCTCACCGCCTTTCGCACCGCGCAGCGCTGCGCGATACGACGGTGCTACGTTCGCAATGTGAATACCTTTTTCCGTATAGGAAAGAATACTTGGATAATTTTTTCCATATTGCAACTTGCCTCAAATGTATCATCTGTCGCAACTTGATGTTTTGAATTTTATATTTCCGAAAAAGAGAAAGATAGCGATTTTTCCTTAACCTTTATATCAATATTCAAATACTCTTTTTTGACTTTAAAGTTAAAAAAAATTATATTTTGAAAAAAGTAATCGTTTCGTCTCTATTATTTAAGCGATTTCAAATCAATTTATTTCAATTTTTTAAAATAAAAGTTGAAAAAATCGGTACAAAATGATTATGCTTGTGTTCAATACTCGGGGTACCTGGCTAGCCTTTGTATTTTTTTTAGAAAAAAAAATAAATGCTGTTTTTATTAAGATTTAAATAAATAAAAAATATAAAAAAAATTAATTAAACAAAAATTAAATTACTGTTTTATTATCATATACATTATTTATTCTAGATAAGATATATATGGTATATATATGTGTATGTATATATATATATATATATATATATATATATATATATATATATATATATATATATATAAGATGCGTAATTTACTGCCGCCATCCTTATCTGATTTCAATATTCAATTATTTCAATATCTTGAGTATACTATGATCTAATCTAATTTTCGTCACTGCCAGACAATGTGACGATGACTATTCATTTAACAATTCTTTTAGATATGCTCCTTATTAACTTTAAGAAAAATAATTTTATATCTACTAAGCAATCTTCTAAGAACTGTAGCATTCTCTTATTGAAATTTCATAATTATTTCACGAATTTCTTTGGTAATAATTTTTCTATTTTTTCAGATAATTTTTTAATAAAAATTAAGTAATTTTATTTTTACTAATATCCACTTTCATTAATATAAATTAACTTTAATCTTGATTTAACTGATTTATCTTGAATATTTTTATTGAAAGTAAAAAACAACGCATACGTTTATACTAATGCATGCTTGAGAATATTAGATCAGGTCAAGTAAAAGGTTTCTAGAATTCAGGTATAAAACTTAATATAAAGGTATTGACACAGATTTAAATTAGAGACAAATATTTTTATTGTCTAAAATTTTTCAAAAATTTCAATAGATTAATACAATAGTTTAAGAACATTAAACGTCACACTTGTTAGCTATTTCGTTCCTGTAGGATGCCTGCAGACTTTTCTTAGTCAATATATTTTCCACGGGTTTTGTCTCTGTCCTTTGTATTTTTTTCCGACAAAGAAAACGCGGTAAAATTGATCTTTCAATTCATATCAACTTTTGGGAGAAACGTTCCCCACATTTTGAACAAACCTATTACATTTTGACAAAATCAAGTTTCTTCAGTCGTTCCATGACTGTTACTCGGAGTGTACCTTTTCTGTGCTGGTGAAGTGGCGTTTAAAAATTAAAAATCTCGGTTTCTTTTTCCTTTAATTATGTCGCATAATTTCGCGATTATAACAGTTCTCAGTAAGTTATCAGTATCACGGTATCCAAAAACCTTGATCAAAAACTTGAGTTTGCGCAATTAGTTGAGGACAATCGCTCGCGCATATATTGTTAGTTTTAACAATTTTCGAGATGTTTTCATCGTCCAAGCTTTAAAATTCGCATAGGACGTATAGCAGTTAGATAACAAAAATACATTGTTTTTTCGGAAAGCAAATATAAAGCGACATTCGCGCAGCATCCGAGCTGCGTCGTCGTCTGCTTTTACGGCAGTGCAATTTAACCTTGTTTTACGGTGCTCGCATCGACGCAGGATCATGAACTTTGAACCTAGCAATCAGGAAGGAGAAGAGCGTGTGGTGAGTTTAATCCTCTTTGCTTCCGATTTCGCGTGCAGATACAAGAGCGAGGGAGAGACGGAGACTCGCACACGCGCGCATCATCGCGCTAATTGGCTGTCAGTATCGGCAGAAAGGAATTTCAAAGCTCAAAGCTTTGGACGTATACAACCGCGGAATTCCACGCGAATAATCCGGCGCCTGGTTGGTCCATTTTTACACACATTGGCTCCGAGAGATAGAGGAATAAACGTGCAATAAGTGCCGTGGGGTTTACATTCCCGTGCGTTTCATTTTGTCGATTTGAAAAAATGCCGATCAAGGGGATCGTGGAAAAACCAGCGTTGTGTTTTGCCGTTCTATTTCCCTGGAATTAAGATTTATCTGTTTGTGTAACTCGACGTGCAATACAGTTCGATCCTTTTGATTTTATCGACACGAGAAACGCCACTGTGATAATAAACGCTTACGACGGTAATATTGAGCTTCGCGATACAACTTTAGTGAAAAATTCGAGATTTGTTTTACAGCAATTAAATGTTTTACAGCATAAAATATTAACCGACAGCTTTAAAGATTAAAGGAAAATTAATCAGGTATAGAAATCTTTTTGAAGAATGGATAAAATATTGGATTTATTAAATATCGTATTTTTAACAGTAATAAATATTACGTATTTTCGAGCAGTAATTATTGTGCGATTTTCTCAATTTCATTGTCAAAACAAACAAGTGTTTGAAAATAATTCAATAAGATGCAGGTAGTGAAAGTAAGGGTTCGTGCCAAACTGCTAGTAACAGGAATCACAGGAGGGTCGGTCGATGACCTCGTGGCCATCACGGCCATGACGTGATACAAACGAAAGCAACGCGGAAGGGATAAGAGGGAGGCCCATTGGACTGTCCGTTGTCGTCCCCATCAGCAATTTCACTGTCACCCTCACTGTACCAATGATAAAATCGATCTCGCTCCCTTTCAAATATCCTCGTATGATCCAAGATCCATGCCAAGAATGTGCATTGAAATTCATATCTCTGTTCTTCGTAGCTGCGATTACTTTTTGTCACGGTTCTGACATGGAACGGTTGGGGAGGGCTCTCTCTATCGGCTTACATTTAATAACCTTTGGAATGGGTTTGAAACATATCAAGTTGAAAAAATTGACATTAAATATTTTATCTTTTTCAGTACAGTTTTATTTTTATTTCAGCTTTATATGCCGAGAAATCGTAAATTATGTCGGAAGACAGTCGTAGGGAGAGTATATTGCGAACAGAATGTAATCAATGAATATTGCGAATAAATTCATCGAATGCCCCGCATACTCTGGTCTTCGTCGGTCTGCCGAATCGACTTTTTCCGCTGAACGTTACACTTGACTTGGCAGTTTCCCAAAGAGTGCGTGGTCGGTGCATTGCTTTCGTTCCGTATGCGATCGCTTTCCAAAACGAGGAAAATGCTCCTTGAATGTTTCAACCATTTATTCCTTATCTCTGCGTGTGTTTTCTAAAATTCAAGAATAGATGGAACGTCAGATTCTAAGGAAGACGTCTACGCGATGCAATGAATAGAATATCGCATTGTGCGCGTACAGTGACTTTTGCACCGCGAAAAGCAATGATTTCTTTTCTTAGAACACGCATTTGAAGATCTCGAGAAGTTCAGCAAGACTTTCTCCCCCTCTTCCCTTCTTATTACACTCAATTGTGACAATCCTTCTATTGTCGAAACATTAATTCATTGCGGAGGTCAGAACTTAGCTAGATATAACCATCTCATTCAAATATTATGTCTCTGGAATAGACATATATATATATATATATATATATATATATATATATATATATATAAATCAAATAGGAAGCAACTTTTATATTTATTATTGTTTGTATGAAAGGAATAAATATAATCACGTTGAAATTATTTTCCAATAATTAGTAGCTCTTTGATCATTTATATTATTTATTACGTAAATACATTAGTTATGGGTATATATAATTATCATTTATCAGAAATAAGTATTTTATAGAGGAGAGATTATTAAGTTTTCTCTCTTTTTCTTTTTTTCATCGAAAAATATTATCTCACATTCATGCCCATGTTACAAATACTTTAAAACTTATCAGATTATCTTACGAGCGATATACGAACTTAGATATTCGAATCTTATTACACAGAAATTTTAGATAAGCATTGAAAGCGATGCGTCATTAATTACTCACGCTTTAAGTTCAGCGTTGGTTTACCGGTTTTCGCGCTTGGGATCAAATCAATTTTACGGAACTCAACCAGTCGGATAGATAATAATTGCTGTTTTCGATACTGAGAGAAATTAGAAAGCTCATTAACTCTCAGATAATTAAATTATAATTTCAGCCTCGCAAATATATCGTCGGATATATTATTGCGTTTAATAATCTGGCCATACTACGCGTTACGGTATATCAGAACGAATCGGCTGTCCATTTCATTCTTTTAATGGATCTTGCATTATTTCCTTGCGAGATATCGGTTGATATCGAATATCCTCCGACATGACGTATCGGCTGTCGATCGAGAATGAGATCGCAAAACGTATCAGCGACACGCGCCGTTCTTTCAACGGCAGACATCAGAATTCTCCAAATATAATTAACTGTACCTCGAAATAGTAATTTCTTATTAATAATTGCACGTATATATCGATTGTCGGCTTCACGAGCAGCTGGATGCTGCGCGAAATTAGAAAACCGATACGACCTGCATTTTATGTTGCTGCGGGATTTATTTTTATTTCCAATATATAAAGGGAATTTCTTTCTCTCTTTACTTTTTAAGTTAAAAACTTATTTTGTCCGTTTTAAACGGATAAAGCTTATAGAAAGCTAGTTTCAGGTAGAAATTAAGATATTTTGACAGTGAGAAAAGATGATAAAATACATATTATCTTTTATATTTTTAATATTCTCTAAATGCTAGTAAACTCTTGAGAATTAAATATTTATCATAAGTTGAGTTTTATATGAGTTTCACTTTTATGTGAAAAATATAAAATATGAACGATTAATTATATAAAAATATATAAAAATATGCTAACAAGCGCGCTCGCGCGCGTCTGCGTATTTAGAAGTACATTTTAAGAAATTAAATTATTTTTTCAAAGAGTCCAATTATAACTGTGTGACATAATTAAAATATAAGATACATTAAGAACTAGTCGTTTTTCATTCGCTTCATTTGCCTTCGTACATAAATAATTCAATGTACATTTTTAATGTGCTTTTTAAATTCTCTACAATAATAGTAATAATTCTGTAATATATTCTAAAGGAAGCAATCGTTAAAAAAGACGAGAAGAATATAATTGGATTCTGATGCGATTCTCTTTGCTATTACGTATTGAACGATTTATGCATTCACTGCATATTGAATGACGCACTGAATACATAGCAAATTAATAACCACTTGCAATTATACGAAACAACAATTCCATTAATGCTAATGAATTTTACGGGTAGCCCTTGTACAAAGCATTTATTTTATTGAAATTTCATCGCAGTTATAATTTTTATTCAAATATTTGTTTTGCCACATGTTTGTAACATCTATGGTACTTCGGTAAACAATAATACTTGTTTAATCCAGAATCGATCGAGAAACTATTGCAACGGGAAGTTTAATTGTTTCTATTGCATCGTTGATTTGATCTTGCGTGACAGCGCTCTGAAATTGTTGAAATGAAATAGAGACGATTTTTTTATTCGGAATAAATGTTTTTCAAGAAAATTAAATAAAGTCTCAAGATATATATGAAATAAATTTACGCATAAAAAGATCGAACGCCCATAGGTTAAAAGTTAAAAATATCAATAAATAGCAGAACTTTCCAATTAACGTTTCTTCAGTTAACTCATCGTTTATTTTGTTTCGACAAAAAAAAATATTAGATTTTAATAAGGTTTAATTTAAATCTGCATTCTGTTTTAAATATCGGAAAATAAAAATAGGATAAAAATTAATTGCAATCACTACAAAAAAACGAAAGTAGATTTGGACTATTTATTATTATACAATGGAATGCATTTAAAATCGAAAAAAGTACTTGACTCTAGTTTACAATTATTATTAGCTTTATCGTTGAAGAATATATGTATCTACATTTACCTCAACGACGAGAACCTGACTATGTATGCATTGTCTGCCTATGAAAATTCAACTTTAAATCTCTTCTGAGAAGAACATCTTGCTATTCTATGTCGTCTTGCCGTTCTATGCCGTCATAAGCTTGTTCCTCACGTCTCGTGAAGTAGCACTTTGCAGAAAAGCGAAGACGCTATCCTAACGTTTGTCCACCTTGGGCTCGTAGAAAGGAAATTACGAGTGAGAGAAAAGGAATATTAATGGGATCTCTCTCGCACGCTGTCTACGGGATTTGTTATGTGAGAACGTAAAACCATTTTCGTCGGAAAGAAAACGAAATCGGGGGAAACAAGGTCCTTCTCTGCGAAGAGGGGTGGTTCGTCGGGGCGCGCAACACGAAAGTTGCAAATGGGTAAAGTTACGCGGCGGAGGCGGGGCGGGAGGGGATCGGGGGACTTTCTGTGTAAGTAACAGAGCTTGCGAGTTGTGCTTTCGAATAAAGCTTCAGTCTAACGATCGGGCAGCGTGCGTGCTCGGAAAAGAAATCGTAAGTCTCGCACCTGCTCCTAGAAATTTTTATTGCCATCTGGATTACGTTTGATTGACCTGCCATGAATTCTTCCGTGCATTATAATAAATGTCTCGTGTAAAAGTATAAAATTAAAATGGCTCATGCGAGAGATACAAGGGCAAAGTTTTGTAAATTCATCAAAATGTAAAACGAAAAAAAGAAATTGACAAGGAGAATTATGTATTTTTAATTCGTTTCAACTTTAGATTTTAATTAATTTTTAATTGAAGCAAACTCTTTTCTATTTTTATTATTAAATATTAATTTCGCGAGTTAAGCTCAAATCAAATTGATAATAATAACGGCAATAATACACCGTGAACGAGATCCGTCTATATGACAGAAGCAAGCATTCCATTTTTTGTAATATCGCTCAAGCGGATGAAAGCCTCGAGGAATTTCATGCTGCCTCAATGTCAACCTCAAAAGTTATTACGCGATGGATCCATTTGACCCAGATTCGTAATTCTCCGGAAAGTTGGTCGTGCCGTCGAATCAATCCATAGATTCGCGAACGAGATCGGCCCGAGCCCGACGGATAAATCGATTTTGATAAATGCCGCGAAATTAAGCCTGGGTCGCGCTCGATATTTCCGACGCTTTTGTCACATGATAACGCTAAGCGGATTGCGAGCGGAACTTACTCACACATCGCGAGAGCGCGCGCAATGGAACGGATTAAAACTAAAATGATCGCGAGGAAAAAGTTTGTATAAAAAAAATTGTATAAGCTAGAATGAAATTGGAGCTAAATAAAAATGTTTTACGTATCCGAAAAGTTGCGGCAGAGAGAGAAATTATGTTCGGCGAAAAACAAAACTGCCAACAAGCGGAAAACGCTAACATCAAAATAACAGGGCGAACCGGCGAATTGGGACATCCCGTAAATAAATAAACGTGAATATTTTAGATAATAAAATGCAGAACATTTAAATTGCGTTTCGTTTTTAAATGCGTTTTCGCTGAGTCTAAATAATTTAAATAAAATGATATCACCTGGATATAACGCTATATTAGATTCACTTGAGTAGTGACTCTTGTAGTGTTCGATGTGAGAAGCAAAAGAATGTCGAAAGAAGTGGCGACCGCGACGCTTTGCCCTGATTGCATTCAGCGTAGAATAAATATTGCGGTCGTGTGGCCCACACACGTGCGAGCGTACAGGAGGAAATTGCCTTGGGAGAACTTATTGACCTGTATTTCATAATAAAAGCCAACATTACAATTGATTTGTGACGTAGCCGCTGGCCGTATTGCACAGGTAGGACATCACGCTGCGGTGTTTGCCGTAATCTCGCGTGCTCGCAGCTTTTAAAGATTTACGAAAACTTGTTGCACGAGTATATCGAACTGACACGTTATTTCCGTAAAGACGCTATATATAATAATTAGAGAGATCACACATAACAGACACGGAAGCGTTCTCGCGAACCTTAAACATTCATGCAGGCTCATTTTGTGAAAAATATTTATATTCATCCTAAAAGTGACGCGATCATTAATTCAGTGACGTTTATTTTATTCGCAACACATTTCTCCTTTTAAAGATCAGGGACAGCAAATTGATTTTTTCCGCAGTTTCAGACCGTTCAGGGGGGTAATGTTCAGGTACGGACGGGTCTCGTAATCCATCATGATGAAACGCTCTCGGAGCTTCCCTTTCTTTTTGCCGGGGGATCCCGGGCGTGTAGGCGGGTTAAAGGAGCGCCGTTGTGTCTCGCACCGTGTTTACCTCGACCGTCTCTCGCGGTTCTTCGCGGGGCGCAAAGATGCGCCTCTCCCACGCTGCACCCGGGGAATCTCGCCGCACACACACATCCCCCCTCCCTCCCCCTGGCATTCCGGATGCACGATACATCGGGCGCATTCGCGGGGAATTTGTGGGCGACGTGTCGAGTACGTTCCTGAATACGTACGTCGGCCGGGAATACCGGTCGGCCGGAGGGGAGTATTCCCCGCGAGAAGCGTCGCGACGTCTCTCGGCGTGCGCCTGCGAGAGGATGACATCTCTCCCGTCGATCTCCCCTCGCTCACGCGTGGTCGCTCGCCGGTTTTGCATCGACGTCCGCGTTGCATTCGCGACGCGTTTGCAGCATTAAATACCGGTCGGCTCTCATCGTTCGTGTAATACACGAGCGAACGTGACCGATTACATCGTAGTATGTAGAACGATTCTGGGACAAGCCGCAAAGATTCGTTTAAAAATACCCTTTCCTGATACCGTTATTTTCACAGACACTCAATTCCTCAAGTACCACATCCGATATTATGACCTAAAACCCTTTAATTTTAGCGTAAGAGAGTAGTGCCGATTTCTGAATATTCTCTAATATTATTGTTCTATTTTTGCAGCTTCAATCGTCGGTTCCAACGGCGCACAGTGGTACGCTTCCGAGCTCCAAAGAATATTTTTTTAAGGTACGTCTCGTTTATTAGCGCAAAGTGAGAAACATTTTACAATCGAGTTGAGAATAAATTCAGATCAATTTTTTTATAAGCTCTTCAAAAGTAAACGATGCTATCATTATGCTATCATTATGCTAACAATAAAACGCTTCATTACATTGAATCCCTCAATTATCGCCTTTGAATATGTTATTGACTTTTTCGGCAATCTTTATCCTTTGACGCGATAGATGCGCACGTAGTGAAACATGCCAGAAGATGGCAAACAGAATAATATTATGTGACATAAAGACTTTGCCGAGATAGATAAGAACTTCCATATTTTCTCCGTCTCTTGACGGAGGAAATACTCCTTTCAAATATGTGAAGAGAAATGTTTGTGAACAAAGGAAAAACGTTTTCCATGCCCGTGACGATAATGTTACAAGTGTGTGGGCGGGGGAGGGGGGAGGGACGTAACATAAATCTTCATATCTTTAGTTAACAATTGACAGAGCAAGAAAAATTCTGCCTCTACTGCTACATTGGTATTATTTTACAGGACTGCCACGTTAATATCTCTTTTCATTTGATATTGTTATTTTTATAAATCTGTGACAACGAAAGCTATAAGCCGCGTGGAAATTTTATCAGAACGGTAACATCGTCAGATCTTTGTTTAACCATTTTTTTTTATTTTTGGTGCGAACAAAATATATTTCTAAATCTCCTCCCGTTTGCAGTAGCGTTTTTTTTTATATATCCTGTACACAGCGAAGATATCCTGTACACAGCGTTAGCGAGATGCATCGAACTGTAATTAACAAAAAGAACCGATGGAAATCAAAGCTGACATTTACTCGACGGATTTGCCAGTGCCATGTCAAATTCGTTTCAATCGCCAGGTATTTGCGGTTTATTGCGGAACCTCATCTGATCTAACATGTTTACGGTGGTGCATCGAATGCGCGCAAATCTTGTTGATGTGTTTCGCGCTATATATCGGAGCTCTTTTATCCCGCGGGCGGCGTATTGGTGGTCCCAAAATATTTTCACTATCCTTAAAATAGCCATCTCGATAACGATGCATTAAGTGTAATTTTCTAACATTGATGAAACTTATTTCAAGCTTATGTAATAATAAATTGTAATTGAAGTTAACGGTACTTTTAGATATCTTTTCATATAAAAGTACAAATACAAGATATTAAATTTTATGGGGACATCTAATTATTGAACATTATTATGAATAATAACGAAATAATTTTTTGTGAATTATTTGCTACGATAAATATGTTTGTTTTAATACGACATAATGAAGAACGTAGTCGATTCTTTTTAAATTGTGAGTCAGCGGAAAAATTCGAAGTGAAGTCGGTACGTGACGAATCGGGTCTCATGTAAAATCCTCGATGAAGGAAATGAGTTTTACTTTGTAACTCGATTCGCTGGTTTTTTTTCCGTCTCGCACAGACCTTAGCGCGCGCAGGTAATTGCTTTGAATAATAAGATTCCCGAATAACCCCGCAGCTTTAACCGCGTTATCAATCCTCCGCGGAACTACGTGGTCCTTGGTAAACATTGTTTGCCAAGGGAACATCGCTTCAAAGTCCCCTGGATAAATGTCATTACGCTTGTTATGTGCGGCCGCGCTTTCTACTGAAAGAAACAAGCGCACAGATGCAGTAGGGTCCCTTTTAACCCGTTCAAAATGGAAACTCCTTCGATTTTAGAAACCAGTATTGTCGGGTTTTACATTGAGAATGCATGATATAGCACTTTAAGCTTCTTTAGTATATCCCTTCTTTTGTTGAAGAAACTTAATGCTATATCTCAAATTTCTTCCTTCTCTTAAATAATTGTTAGAATAATTACTCTCTTTTGTAACGTTTAGATTTTTTTAAATAATTTTTTTTTTGTATCGCTTAAACACATCTATAAATTTTTAGCAAAGTAATAGTGAGGAGATATACATTTTAAGCTGTATTACTTTGCAACTTGTATTACTTTGCAATAAAGTTAATCTTCTTCTTGCGAAAACGGCGCGTTCTAAGAAATTGCATAATCCAAAAGCTATTTCCTCACACGCGACAATACCGTATTTTTTATGTGATACACATCCTATCGCCGACGTAAAATTGACGACTGTGCTGATACATATATCGAGCTAAAAATGTATCTTTGTATTCTTCAAAGAACATTCTACTGGGTCATGGTTTTCAATATTTCCTTCTTCAAGAACCTTCCGCTTCTTTCTCCGTCGATGATCTTTTCAACACGACTATCTCTTCTGAATTTATATTTTTCAATTTTCTCTCACACAGTTCTTCTTGATCTTCCGATACGTTGGATCGATTTATCAATGTCAGTTAACAATAGCATAGTCTTTGGTGTTTTATTTCAGAACTCAATATTAAATATAAATATTGCCATCCATATCAAATTAATAGTATTAATAATGTAATTGCGTAATATTAATGTACATTAATGTGTTTTGATATCTTCAATGAAAACAAATATAAATCTTTAGAGAGGCAACAAAAGTGTATATTTTACATTTTAGTTCTGGAAATCTAATTTATTAAATGTACGGAAATGTGGTCGGCGGAATGAAAGATAGATAGAAGGGCAGAAATGCGAAGATAGATATAGAAAGCTCGAAGATACATAAGATATACAAGCGGACAAACACATTGAGTTAATTAATTAGAGTTACTTAAGGTAACGTAATATTGGTTATTTACCGCCAGTGTAAATAGCGAATGTCTACAGAAATACGATTTGTAATTAGGTGAGATAGGAAATATGTCTTTAACCGGACATAAATAAAACAATTTACAGTTAAGAGGTTCAATGCAATACGAAAAAAAAATGCGGTGCCGTTTATCAGTACGAGTTGCGTCTCACATCGATGCTGACGCGACGATTACTGTTTCCTCCAGCATCCCTCCGTTCTCCGATGATTTTCCGGTTCCTCTTAATCGAACCAGCGGCTTCTTCGTTTTGCAGGGGCTCGAGGCGACGCTGAGTGACAGCAAGAAGAAGTTCAGCGACAAGGTGAATGCGCTTCTGTCAGCCTGGGAGCATGTCACCAATTATATTCCTGTGGCACCGCCCGAGGCCATCCAGTCTCTCATAGAATGGGCTCACAGGTGAGTACACGTCGATCGTTGTTGTCGCATCCGCGATTATGTTGCAGACGCTCGATTAACAGAGGAACTCGCTTCGCGAAGACACCGGCGAGGGGATATATCGTTGCATAAGCGAGCGTTCCTTGTCGGATTATATTGTTTAAAAAAAGACACCACATGTAATCTCTACACTCAAAAAAAATTCTGGTTAAAAACGGACGAATTAGAAAAATCTTGTAGGATTAATCCAATGTTCTGGTTACTATAATATAATAGGGATTTTGGTTATTTATTAAATTATAAAGTATTGAGTTTTATTATAATAACAATTTCTGATTCATTTGTTTTTAATCAGAATTTTTTTTCAGTGTATATTGTAACTTCTTTAATTTTCGTACAATTGTGTAAAAATTTACATTTTAATTTGAAAAGGGGAGAAATTGAACTCGCTCAACAACGTCAATAATTTATTGTTTTTGTAAATTGGAACCGATATTTTTACCGTCGTATAATTTTTTAAGTGCTCTTTTTAAAAGTATTAAAAGTGAACGAGAATTCTTTTAACGTTAGCATTTTAGTTCATTATCGTTATTATTTAATTTGAGTATTTAAATAATTGAATGTATAATGTCGGGACTTCCAAGTTATATGTGCCACTTAATTATGTTCATTATTCTTGCATTATGAGATCCCCCGCGTGCGTATATGACCCATTTAACGCGTAGCATGTACACAGTCGACTTTTTTGTATTACCGGCCGGAGTTTTTTCGACACAAAGGTAGCGTGAAACGAGTTTCGATGTAACAGCGTTCTACGGCAGATGAACGTGACAGGGGGGAGAGAGAGAGAGAGAGAGAGAGAGAGAGAGAGAGAGAGAGAGAGAGAGAGAGAGAGAGAGAGAGAGAGAGAGAGATATGTAGCAAGAGAGACAAACTGCACTGAGTAATGAATCTGCACGTATGTAGTACCGTCATACAAACGATCCCGGAATTTTGAATAGCAATGCGACGCAAATTCACGTTAACGTGACGGGTATACAACCGAGGCACCCTACGGGTACAGGGTGTTCCAAAAGGGACGGACGAGAGCATTATTCTTCGTGAAGTTTCCAGGTCTCCCCGTAATGGAGGCCTGATTTTCGAGCCATTCGGCATTGTTGCTGGTGGATGAAGTCTTGCGGCTGAAAGAGCAAAACGTGAAGAATCGGGAAGTGCGACTTTTAATCTAATTTTATTCCAATGAAACGGTCGTGACTTTATTATTGCTAATGGAGCAACAGATTATCGCAAATTGACAAGATTAACTTTTCTCCTTATCACTTAAATTTTTTATCGCTATATTTTTAATTATATAATATAATCAATATTATTGGCAATGGATGAAAGAAAACGAGTTAAAAAAAAGGATATCAATCTGCTTAAATTGAAGTATCGGTTTATAAGGATTCTGATTCTTCAGAATGCAGAGATCTCTTTCTCTCTTTTCTTCCTTATTTTAACATTCAGCTTCGCGATAGGCGCCTCCGACACAGGTCGCGAAACAAAAGGCAAATACGAAAACAAGTCCGCGCAAACACGTCCTGCTATTCTTTTTTGTTACGGCTCACTCACGCTGTTGTCCTCCGTTGCGCAGACATACATTGACATTGGTATTGCGCGGGGAGTGGCCGAAGTCGGCACCCGTCGCCAAAACGCACCTCTGCGTAACGCTGCAGAGGTGTGCGTCTCAGCTGGTGCAACATCCCGCTGCACCCAGGTGTACCGCTCTGCTGGCTCTGGTGAACAATCCATGGTCGCATCCCGTCCTCGACAGTATACTTAACGGCCAACCGGATTCCGAACATGAGGAGGGTAAGAAGAGACGAATTATCATCGCCATTTCGATATAACACGGTTCCGTTTTAAATTTGAATAAAAAAAAAGTAAGATCACGTGTCATCGATCTTATAATATCCTGTGCCCAATCTCGATGGAAAAGTGGGTTGTTTGAACAAATATATTTGCGCGCACTTGTTTAACCCGGCGTTTTTAAAGTGAAAGTGGCACGATTAGGATTTATTAAGAATCCGGACTAATTTAAGAGTTTAAGTCGTGATAGCATGAAATTTTTAGAAAATTTTTAATGAAATTTATTCTCTTCAACTTATAGCCAAGAACTAGGACTTGGTTTACATCAATACTTAACCTCACATCCTTCCAAACCTCTCTCTCTTAACAATATTCCTTATTATATCCTTTCTTTGTTATGCTGAGATTACATAACTTATCTATCTTATCCTTATTCTTACCCTTATCTTTATTTTTATCTTTATTTATCTTATATTATTAGTTGATCCTTTTTTTATTTTAGTTTATCTTTATATATACATATATGTACGTATATATATTTTTATCCTTTGTTTGGTTTTAATTTCATTATCTATTATCTCACTATATATTTCTATTTTATTCAAAAAAGTTTCCTCTTTCCTTATCTAATTCATCACTTTAAATCCTATGTATTAGAAAATTTTTAATTGGTTCTTGAAATCAAACAGTCAAATCATATCAATAAAATTGAAATTATTATTTTACAACTTTTTTTATTAGTTATGAAAATAGCATTTATAATATCTGGAGTATATCGGCTTAACAATGTCAGATTAATTATTTTACACATTAGCGGATTTTTAGAGATTTCTAGAACACTTCTAAATATGAAAAAATGGGAAATAATAATTGTTCTTCACTTTGTACATGCTGTTCCATTTTTTCAACATTAATTGATTGACAGAATAAAATTTTATTTTTCTAAAAAAATATAACTGATCAAATTAAAAAATAATACAGAAGTCCCAGAGATTTCGTAACCACTTTAATATATTAAAGAGAAACTTGTATTTGAATATCTAATTTTTTTAAATTATTGTAGTTAATACAATTGTAATTGTGCTAATAAATTTAGAGATTTGCAAATTGTAAAAGAGATAGATTAAACCAGCACATAGCATGATAGATATGGAAATATATGACAATCTGCTTTTGTATGAATTCTTAATTGTTCTTGCTATCGCTAACAAGATTATTTGCAATTTTACAAAATTGCAAAAGATTTGACAATTATTTTGATAATTATGTCTCTTTGTATATCTTAATTTTGTTTAGCTATCTTTAAATCTTCAATGACTGAATATTTACAGAGAAAACTAGAAATGCCATTTATATCATTGTCTATTCATATCAATATTATCGAGAAACTTTTGTTCTCGACATAATATGCATGACATTTATTTCAACTTTTAATTTTATTTTAAATACGATTAAACCATTCATAATATCTGAATAAGTTCTTGGGCAATTAAATTTCAATGGTAAATATTGTAAATTCAACAACTTTTAATTTTTTTTTCAAGCTTTTTATGAAAAGTTAGAGCATTAATACGTTATTGAATAGCAACCACCGGAGCCGTATTGTGAAACATGTTGCGCTTTCAGAATTCTGTTGTTCGGAGAAAGGCGAGCTGCTGATGATGAGACTGAAGATACTCTGCGAGGACCGCTGCGAGGACATAGCGGTGAACCTCGCTGCCGCGTGCGTGCGCTCCCTCAGACGAAGCGATCAGCTGCGATCGCTTTCGGAGTCTCATCACGTTCACTATATGATCGACGTGTACATCATCCTCTTGTACAAATTGAAACGCACGCAAGATATTTTCGCTCAAGTAAGTATTGATCAGAAACGTCAGATCGTCGCAAGGAATGTTCATTCGATTTTATTATATTAGGTTGTTGAAATAGAAGTTGCTATAAAGTGTAAATATAAGTAGATTTCTAAATTTCTTCTAAAGCGAGAATCTTAAATCAATTAATCTTAGTTTGAAGAAAATTGTGACGCATCTGACTGCTCCAAGAGTATCATCGAAAATGTCAGATCACTGTGCCATGAGTCATGTCGACCTACTTGCTTAATTTGCCAAGATCTGTTGAAGCGCGAGGGAGTATTCGGAAAATTTAAAAACTCATTTTTCAAACTGGAATCATGGGAAAGCAGAATTCTAGTGAATGCATTCAGAAAGTCGATTGATTCCCTTGTGATTGAAGAACGCGTGTTTTGCGTTCTGTGCGATTATTGCCGTGCTGGAATTCATAACTGCTCTTTGTTACAGTTAAAATTAATGGACCTCAACGACGGGCTTGAATTGGTCCAAAGGCTTAGCGGTGAGAAGCCAACGAAGTATGGAACGGCGCGTGTTTGGAGAAATTCGATAAAGGCCGCGGAATTGGTCGCGCAGTATCTCGTTACTGCCGGGATGGTTCGACCGGTATCGGAAACCGGGGCAAATATTTTGGAGCAGATTTTGAACTCTTGGGCGCTATTGCACGCAAAATTGAAGGACGTTGCACTGACTCTGCCCGGCATGATTAGAAAATTAATTGAACCCGCGGAAAGTGCTCAACATATTTATATCTTCTGTGCAGTACTTGCAAAACATGTAAGTAATCATTTTATTTGAAAAATATTGATTGAATATTGAATATTTGGAAAATATTTAGATATGGTTTTTTATTCTGTTAGAGATATTGATAAAAAAATGATATAGTGTAAGAATAGAGTTACCGTTAAAAATTAAATATATTAATAAAATAGATAGTAAAATCAGATTTTATTTTATCGCGTTCAAAGACGAAGTTAACTTATCTGTTTTCAATTAAACAAATGTTATTTTTCTTTTTAATTACAGTTCGGCGAGAGTATAAAACCTTTGGTGATCGAACTGTATATCAGAGCGCTAACAACGGATATGAACGAGTTGGAAAGTCAGAAGGCGAAATCGGACAAGGATAAGGTGCGCGAAACCGCCAAGCGTCTAAGCACGCAATTCCTCAAATTGGCGGACGTAGTAGACAGCAATATTGGCATCGCGAGAGAATGCGTTTTGACGGCATTCTCCTTACATCCTACTAGAGCTTGTTACGACAGAATAAAGGAATTGGCGGTGGCGTGTGGAAAGGCGAAGGAAGATGGCGTTTCGCAAGAGGAACAAGGTCAAGTTCAAATCAAGGAGGAACCCAAGGAAGTTGAAGAAAATGATCTTCCTGTATCGGACATCAAGGTCGAGCTCACGGAAGATAACACCGTCACGGAAGCATCCTTGACTCCCTCATTGAGTTCGATTTCAGAAGAGCAGTCTCAAAATTTGACCGACGCAAAAGACATAGATTTTCAGAATCGTCAGATAACGAAAACGTTTGAACAAACTGATCAATTGCTGAAGAGTCTGCTGACAAAGAATCCCGACGTGACATCTGATACGGCAACACCGGCGTCGACCAATAACAGATGTCCGTTGCATTCGAAGCTTGAATCTTCATCCGAAATGAACAGCAAGTTCTGTTTCCATTGCGGCGAACTCACCGACAGTAACCAGCTGAGTGATGATAAATCACAATTGTCCGAAACCATCACGACGCCGGGTAAAAACGTGGAGAGAACACTGGACGCGCTGATTCTGATTAAGGGCGATGCAGTGACAGGCTCGGCGAATTATGACGAGAAGTCTGTGCCCAGCCAAGTGCTGGACGGTGAGAAACTTGGTCTATCACCGCAACTGTGTGACGATCTAGCTGTAGTACTGAGTAGTCCACGTTACCACATGCTCAGCTGGGTCCTGGATTGGAAGGAGTTGAAGAATTTGTGCGAGCGATATCTGGAGAATGCCGAGGAGATGCGGAATACGAACAAAGAGCTTAAATATCTGAATATTGATTACTCGCAGTTTAAGGATTGGCCATCGGAGGACGATACTAAGGATGTTTTCTTCGGTATCGAAAAAGGCTACGAGCAGTGGGTTGATGTACCGTCTGACAGTTCCGAGCAATTTGGTAGCTTCCAGCCAGCAGCTGGCTATAAACGTTCATCGATGCGTCGCAGTTTAGATGATACAACGACGGACTCCGACAGTGGCAGTGTATTGCGTGTACGACGCACCGCACGAACGCGAAAGATCCATCGACTGGAATCGTCTGAGAGCGACTACGATAGCGCTGAACGTAAACCAAAGCATTTTAGGAATAGGATTAGCTCGGTGTCGGATAGCGATAGCAACACGCAGGATAGTCAGACTGATAGCTTGGGTAGCGATGGTTGTCGGTTAGAGATCAAGAAGAAATCCAATAAATCGAGCAATAAGGAGTCTAGCAAGAAACGTTCAAAGACATCGAAGCTCACTGAGTTCGAGTCTGTCTCACGTTTTCACATGTTAGTGAATGATGATGTGCGGCACACGAACGCGCACGAGGATGCCAGTGGTTCTGACGTTAGCAGCAATGACATCATCACTCTCTTTTCCGCCGACATGGACGAAAATAAGCGCGAGACGATCAAGGGTTCAGCGTACACCGCTGCAGCGCAATTGATCATTACTGAAAGGCGAAGTGATCCAGCGGTACTGAAATCTCTTAGGATGTTCAGGCCACAAAGTTCGAAAAAGCCATCGAGGATTTCACAAATTCTGCAAAAGAATATATTGAATAAAAACAAGGATGTTAACAACGGTAATCGGACGGATGCCGATCAACAGGCAACCAACAACATTACGAAATTTGCACCCATGCTGAGCACGTTAAATCTGAATCCGAAGATTGTGCTGACGCGCACGGATGAGGTCGATCGTAAATTGACCAGTCGTGTCAAGAAACAGCAACAACGACTGAGTAGCGGTGACATCACCACCGAACTGATCAACATACAGAAGACGATGCCGTTCTCACCGAACAAAAGTGTAATTACGTATCAGAAAAAGCAAAAAGAACGTGCTGCCTCGATAAGAAGCGGTAAGAACAATGCCGGCGGCAAGAGCGATCTGACCTGTCCCGTGATAGTCGACGGACGTCGCGATCGTCGTCACTTCAGCTCCGTCAAATCCAACTTGGGTAAAACCAGATATGATATTCTCGAGAAGGCTGTTAGGGATTCCGACATATTGGCCAAAAATGTGCCAGGTCTCAACTCGCTGGACATGATGGTACCGCCACGTCAGCGTTCCACTGTGAACGTTGTCCAGCTGTCGAGAAGTGGCGTGCCGCAGAGCCCGAGTTCCGCCACAGGCACGCCGACCAGCATTAACGTCAGTGGCAACACACCACCACGGCCAACGCGCACTCCAAGCGTGGCTAGCAACCAAAGTAGCAGCGGCGGTGGCAACAGCAGCATCCAGCTGCCAGGTACCCCGTCTTCAACTGGCGGCCATGACAGCGGTGTCGGGATGAGCCCAGCCGGTCAAACGCCACCACTGAGATCATCGAATCTCGGAACGCCGGACACCATCGGCGAGGAAGCCAGTCAGCCACTGGATGCTGCATCACCGACGACTGTCAATTCGACGACGACGATGGCTGCCAACAACGTTTCCTCGGTAATCCATCATCATCCTGCTACCGAGTCGTCGAGTCCAGCGAGAATGGCGCAGATGCGTCGCGCGAGCAATCAGAATAATCAATCACCGAAGAAATCACCCTCCTCGCCGTGCTCCGCGGGCGCAACCACAGCCACAACAATGACGACGGCGACGACCACGATATCTTCGGCCGGACTAATCGCGGGGTCCGATTCGATAAAAGTCATCTACAAGCCCGACGTCATCAATTATCATGTTGCGTCTGTTAATTCCAACCAAATTGTATCCAATCAGAGGAATCTTTTAGGCCTGCAGAACTTGGAGGACGGTAGCAGCGCAAATTTTGCGCGACAGACGACGCAACAACGCGGTGCGGACGCGGCAAGCGGTGCGTCGTCCAACAGAAACGCCTACGATCGATTGACCGGTACCAGTTCCATCGTGAAAAACACGTCGCAGACCGGCCAGAACGCTGTTCTGCCCAAGTTCCAACAGGCCTTTCGTAATAAGACTTCTATCTACACTCGATCATCAACCGATGCGACCGCAAGTGCCAGTGCTGCGACAGATGCATCGCTGAGCAGCGTTCAACAAGCGGCGACGACGTCCCCGCAAAAGACGACGACGAATTTGTCGAAGGCGGTACAGACGTCCGTGCCGAACAATCAGTCACAACAACAGCAGGCGAACGCCGGAAGCGTTAACGTGCAATCAATTATTCCCAGTCTGCTGCCGGCCGGCAGACAGATAGTCAACCTTGTTGGGTCGAATTCCGGTAATAACGGTCCGACGAACGCCTCCATCGGTTCGAATCAGACTGCGAATCAAACGATCACGCAACTCGTGCAGAACGCCGGTTCGACGAACGCCGGCGTTATATACACGCACAAAGTAATAGCCAATAATCCGAATCAGCTCAACATCCTCCCTCAAACAATCATATCGCACGCCAATTCACAAGGTGGCCGACCAACTCCCGTGGTCAAGCTTAACATCATCCGCACGCCGGTTAGACAACAGAATCTGGCGGGAACTATCCAGGCTGTCTTGACGCCGAGATTGCAACAGCAACAGCAGCAGCAACAACAACAACAACAACAGCAACAGCAGCAGCAAGCTGTAAGAACGGACAGTCTGATCGGTTCTCCGATCGAGGTGAACAATCAAGTGAGCTCGACAACTTTGGAACAGTTACGAGAGTTTGAGAGCGTGCTGGAACAGGTGAAGGAGAGGAGTATTCAACCGCAGTCTCACCAATCGATCTCCAATAATAGCGCGACCACGACGGCCGTACAGACGCAAACCACCACGCAGCAGACTCAGCCGAGCAAACCTCAGCAGCAGATATCTGTTAGCACTTTGGCGCAGCAACTGATGATGCCGACGCAGTCCAGCGCGAACAGCGAACAGTTTGCCAGCAACGGTAATACTGTGACATTTCAACAGGAATCCGTGTACTCGCAGAAGGTCTCCCTGGCCTATGTGAATCCGACCAGCGGCACTACCAAGGCGGTTAATTCCACGACACCGGTGGTCGTGGTTACCAGCTACTGTCAACCAGCGGCGTCGCCAGCTCTGAGCGTCACATCTCAGAGTTCCTCGAGCCCGTGCGTAACACCAGCGCCAGCGCCGATACCGTCGGCCGGCAAAACTTCATCGACGTCGTCGTCCACCGCAGCTGGGACTGCGACCGCTGGCAAAACCAATGTGAAAAAATCGACACCCAAGACGGTCAAGAGCAGTGCCACTAATACATCCAAGGCATCACCGATACCGAAACCGCAACAGAAGCCGCAGGAGGACGAACAGACTGCCCAGCGGATCTACGCGATTCTCGACGAGTACGCGGAGCAGTTGAGAAATTCGCCGGATCTCAACAACAAGCCGGCACCCCGCAGAAGATCCAACCCGCCGACCAATCCGAGTCAGTCGTCGAAGAGGAAGAAATCGAGCTCCAGCAAGACCAAGCCGGTGGGACAGCAGACTTCCGAACTGAGTCCTAGCACAGACGACCTTGGTAGGACTATGGGCAGTGAGGATTCATCTAGCGGTATTGTACACGTGCAAGATAGCCCGGCCGGTTTCTCTGCACCAGAGGAACCATCGATGAGCGCGGAAGCGAGCGCCGAGGTACGCAATCTGACGAACGACTCCAACGACGGCGTCGAACTGAACATGAAGCGACGTAATCTCATCTTCACGGAGCCAGGCTCGGGTCAGCCGCGCGCGGTGATTGTCCAGGAATCACTGCAACCCGGCTCGGTAAGCGTCAGCGAGGCGCTCGCTTCGGTCACGGGCAAGATGGGCGGTGCGTCGGTACTGATGCCTACCAGTATCGTGGTGCCGCTGATGAAGGGCACCCAGCAGTTCACTATAGTGTCCGGATCTAAATTGCTCGCGACTATGCCCACGACCGTGCGCACCGCCGGTGGCACTACAGTTCCAAATACACTACTGTTACAGTCTTTTCTCAATCAAGGCAAGCACGCCCTGATCTCTACGCAACCACAGGTGAAGCAGATGAAGATGCAGCCCACCCTGCAGACGTTGTCGAACAATCAGACACTGACCGGCGCGCAGAACGTTCAGAGCACGCCCGTAGTGATATCGCAGACCGGAAGCACGCCGTTCACTGGAGAGGCAGCCACCGTGACAGTATCTACATCGGATAAGCCTAATGTTATCGGCGAGCTGACATTGAAGAATGATACTGTGACCGCCGGTAGCGCGATTGCGGTCGAATCAACAGCGACGAACACCGCCATCGCGGTGGTGAACAAGAACAATCCCACCCTCAGCCTGATCGGAACCCGGAATATCAATGAGATATCAGACAGCCAGCAAATATGCGGTGTCATCACCAGCAATCCGGCGCTGCAGGGGACGAGGTTCTTCAATTCAGGCATACATAAACTATCATCGACACCGACCACCCTGAAGGCGGAAAATGTAGTCTGCATTACGTCGGCTTCTGCGGTCTCTCATTCACCAGAGAAGAAATCCCCTCAGGACGGGCAGATACACACCGAGAAGCCAGTATCTATACAATCGGGCGCTACCATTGCGCTCACTTTCACCCAGCAGACTGATGTGAACGCCATGCTGAATGATGCGAATCAGCAACAACAGAAGGATACGAAGGAAGCATCCACCGAAATAACGTCTAACAAAATTATTTCACCGAAAACAGTAAAGAGAAAATTTGATAACGCTATCGGCATACAGGAAAACATATCGCCGAGAACTTTGATCTCCACGAACATTGCCACATCGTTACAAAATAATACGAAAATTGGTAAGGACTTGCCCTAGATATGTTCTCTGCACGTATATTTCTCTAGTTTTTAACTTCGATTTTTATGTTTTATTTAGGTCTCTTTATTTTTATATTTTCAGTTACGTTATTTTTATATTCTTTTTATATTATGATTGACAAATTTTTATGAAATAAATTTTACAATTTTTTTTGTTCAAATTAAAAAGGTATCGACAAATAAATTTTTATTCGTAATAATTTTTTTCTGAGATGACTATTTCTTTT
Source organism: Tetramorium alpestre (assembly GCA_021460005.1). Lineage (NCBI taxonomy): Eukaryota > Metazoa > Arthropoda > Insecta > Hymenoptera > Formicidae > Tetramorium > Tetramorium alpestre. The sequence continues at coordinate 1,536,416 of JAJVSH010000034.1, read as the reverse complement.
TTCACAATTATATATTTCATAACTGCGCTATAATGCACAGGAAAATGAATCTTTGATAAACAATATATTTCATATTAGAATAGCTTATTTTGTCGATTTTTACCAGATATTATGTATCAATAATTAATTCTTCTTGCATATTGCTTTTCTTACAGAATCTATGTCTTCTATTACTTCCGCGAACAAGCAATCAAGCGTTATCGATAGCACGACGCAGTTTTTGGTGACCGGTGGACCGAGCAGTTCGGACAGCCAGGAATCATCTGTGCAGCAAACCACCGAGACAATTGATGGATCCTGCAAAGTTGGAAACGGGCTGCTATATGAAAATGCACGCTTGCAAGAGGCGTGGGAATCGGAAGGAAAAATCTCGCCGGATACGCCATGGAGATATGTTCCTACATCGATGAATGCGCTAAGCAATGAGCCGTTGAAAGCATATTCCAGGTAATAACTCGGATTATATCAAGTTTCTTGTAAAAAAGTTTCCATGTAATTTAAATATTATTTAAACCTTTTTAAATATTGAACTTTTTGAGAAAGCAATTTGGAAATGATCACGATTAATTCCAGGGATAATGACAACTCCGAGAGTGTGCTGCAACTTATCAACAAGGGGCAAGGTATCGAGATGGCGGGCGGACAGATCTATCAAAACGCGAAAAAGTACTTCATGAATCATACCTTAGACACTCCATACTCCAACAAGAGCAACTTGATGAAATCGCAGCTGATTCCCAGATTGGACCGCGAGCTGATGCAACAAAAGTTAGAGAGAAAAGCTGCGTACGAGCGTGAGCTCAAACTGCAAAAGAGCTTGTCAGAGGAATGTGAAGATCTGGGAGTCGACGAGCCTAGTACCAGCGAGCTGTTCCCGGAGGCAGATCTACTATTCGACACGAATCACTCACCATCGTATGATCATTCCTCGCAGGATGCGTCGTGCAGTCAATCTCTAGGCATGAAACCGTACAACAGCTCATACTTCCGGTCGTTAGACTCGTCTAGCGGCAGCAGGGATGCCAGTCCAACAAGCGATTTCAAGACGAACGAACGCAAGAAGAACGCGAGTCAACGCACGAGAACTTTAAAAGATTCGTTGAAAAGAGGGAAGCGAGAGAATTTGCAATTGGACATCCCGGCAAAACATATGCGCCTGAGCTTGGATAATCTAAGTCAGGATGAAGCGTCGAACAGCAACTCGGACACCTCCAGGCTATCACCGGCAAATCTCGGTTCTTTGGAGAACGATTCGTCAAAAGATATGAGTCATCGCGTAAAACTGATCTCAAGGAGCGGCTCGAAAGAAGGAACACCCAGCAGCGTCTCTAGCATACCGTCTAACATGAAATTGGACATCGACTTGGATTCGGAATCATTGCCGCCCAGCATTAACGTTAACAACACCTCGGCAGCGAGTTCTGGCGACGAGAGCTTGACCCTGTTGAGCAGCAATGCCGTGGACCATCATACCATACCGTCGCCGTTGTCACCATTGGCTGCTGGACCGCTGCTGTCTACGCACAAGTACACGTATGCCAACAAAAAGCGCGTACCGTCCAAGGTGCGCATGGACTCGTATATGGCATGGGAGAGCCCAGTGTCCGAGCGCACGAGGTCCAGCAGCGACGATGAGGACTCCAGCATAAGCGAGTCGATCGGTAGCCAAGTGGAAGACAACGTCGCGCTGAGTAATGGCCTGGAGGATAGTGTAAATGTACAAATGTTGAAATCCTTGTCCTCCGATCGGCATTGCACTTACTTGAAGAAAAAAGACTTGAAGAACAAGGAGCTACAGCTGAGTGCCGCGAGGGTGATCTTAAATCGCACCGATCACAAATCGACATCAGCGGCAGCGACGCTTTCTAAACGCGTTTCCAAGGCAGAATCAATAACGGCAGCGGAATCGATGATAGTATCGAGCGACAAGGCATCGGAAGCGTCAGAGGACGAGACGGGCAATCTCGTAATGATGGAGCCGGCGGATTGCCGCGCCAGAAGATCAAGTTTGCGTTGTCACGTGAAGAAGAACTGCACGTGCTGCAATGGCTCACCGGAGCGGCCGAAGAAGAAGACAACGGCGGCGACGATGGTCAAGTCGACGGATCACAAGCTGAAGAAGCGACTATCGTCGAAGCAGTCCGGCAAGAAGAGGTAGTCCTAGCGATCGAACGCTCGCGCGAGCATCGCAACGTGTTGTTATATCATTAGCGTGTCGTCGTCGTCGATGGTTTACGATNCGACGACGATGCGGGCGTTTCAGCGCGATCGAAACCGAGTCCCGGGGCGGGGTTTGACGTTTCTCGCTAAAATACACGATTCGGACAGCGAACGATCTTCTTCGCGGATCAAAAACGATCCATGGCGATGATATTGTAAATATTAAAAACGCGTTTAAACGCGAATTCCGTGAATCTGTCACGCTTACAATCTGTCACACTTATTGGAACATTCGGGGACTGCATTAGCACGCAGGCAAGCAAACTCAGCTGCGAGCAAAAGAAATATTCTCCATGAGTTTAAATTAACAGTGGATTTATTTCACGCCAATGTGCGTGCTGTGTGCGTGCATATTAATATATATATGAATGAAAGAGAGAGAGAGAGAGAGAGAAAGAGAGAGAGGATGGAAGTATAATAGGCATACGATTTATTACTAAGTAGTTCTCGTCGATAACAGTAGATCATCCCTCTACCATTAGGTGTTAATTACGATATTAGACTGTAAGGTACAGATCATTTATGTATGGCAGACTTAGATTTTAAATCGTTAAGGACCGTTTTAGCGATGCAATCTAGTCAAGTCGTTTTTTTTGTGGCGAGGAATAGGCATACGAGTGAACAAAACATTAAGGTAAAAGAAACAACAAGCGAAAACCGTAACGATCGTTAATAGATCCCTCGCAGAGTAAAGAGAGAGAGCCTGAATTTATATAATTCAACCTACAGTATGTCTATCATGGCAAATGCTATTCCACGTTGTAACATGGTGTGGTCAGACTGAATAGACAAATAATAATAGAGTTCTCTTTCCGAAGAAATATTAGGGTATAGTAACAAGGACGTGGCGGGTCTCGTTGAAGAATCGCATCGTCTTTGCCTTTCGTGTAATGCTTACCTGTATCTGTATAACTCTAACTTTATATAGAAAGAAAATTGTCGCTGTAAATTCTCGGCACTCTGCTCTTAGACAACCCTTGAAGAACAACGGGGTTCATTTGGATAAGACGATACGCCCACATTTGAAGTGTGCGAGGCGTATCGAGTTGGGGGGATGAAGGGAGAAGATGTGGAGTGGCAATAACATTCTACGGATCATTCTAACAGCTGTCTGTTGTACGGCCCGACCATACCTTGTCATGGTGCATGTAAAAATCCACGATTGTACATTGCGTAGATAATTCATTAAAAAGGTATAATATTATATATATCGCTGCACTTTAGTACAAAAACGCTTCACTTTGTTTCAGATGAGAATGATAGATTTATATCGTATCTCCGTGTGCTATCGTGAAACGTGTGAATGCCCGCAAATTTTACTATGGACTTACTCTAAACTTGTAACTTGTAAAAGTTTGTGAGAACGGGATAAGACTGCGTGGGAGTATGAGTTTATCTAAATATTTCGTTATAATAATTACGATTAGTGAAAATGTACGTCGGGCGCTGATATCCATTCCAAAATTTTTATCCCGGCGCGCGATATATATGTATAAATATGTAGAGAACTTTGTCGAGTTTGTTCTTTCTCTCTTTTTCTGTTCTCTTTCGATGTTGCAAGAAAAGAATATCGTAGCTTCAAGTAATCGAGGTGTAACTGTTCCTGTGAATAGTGTCTCATTACGTGATATGAACCAAAGTGAAGGCTCTGTCGAGAAGGCATAAGGGAAACGCGTAATGAATCGATGTGGAAAGCGAATAGCAATACACGTGTAGAATATGTAAATTGTAATTGAATTATTCTATAGATCATTCTTGTTTCCTTTTTTTATTTCTATAGAATAATAATAGTTCAGTTATTTGTTTTAATATTATAATCGTTAATATTATATTTAGAGAATTAAGGATATAACATTTGTTGGATGTAATAATGTAATATATATATGTATATATGTGTATGTATGTATGTATGTATGTATATATATATATATATAT
>JAJVSH010000034.1:1479584-1528157 GCA_021460005.1 Tetramorium alpestre | reverse complement strand
TATATATATGTATGTATGTATGTTATAATTTCTAGAGAAATGTCTTTGTGTTATTATTAAAAAATTGATCAATATGTTAAAATGAAAAATTAGAATTTAAGCGTTTGTATTTTTCGTCCTTAATACTCGGCAGAACTGTACAGATAAAGTGCGAGGCCCGATGCGAAAGGCTGCTGGGGTTGTTTTGCGAGAAGCTCGGGTTTCAGAAACGTACCATGGTCCACTGATGAAAATTGTAAAATCGCACACAGCAGTAGTCGCCCCCATCCTATGGATTTTGTTTTTATGAAGATTGTGAGATGAGAAAACGAGGGAGGAACACAGAGAAAAATAGAAAGGGAGAGAGAGAGAGAGAAAGAGATGAAAATACTCCTTGGATATGACTGTACAGCGTATTAACTTGTCCGGAGGTACATATATCGGGGATCCTTTTTCAAAACTGAAGTATTAAGGATTGCATATTGTACATAAACAAGACATATTTTCTATATAAGGGACGTCGCTCGGTAAAAAGGCCGATGACTCGAAAAATACTGCAATATTATGATAATTCTTTCAAGCGGTAGGATAGCCTTTAATCGTTTTATGTAATGTAATGATAGAAAAAGAGAGTCTGGCAGAATAAAAGTGAAAGTTCTGTATTTAAATACCCTATCAGTGTACATTCATTCACATACACGCACACATGCAGAGGCGTCGCATCCCAAGCGATTTGATGATTAGGAACATCTAACATTAATTGCATATACTTATTATAATTACATAAATCAAGAGTTTCGTAACCTGTGTATCGCGATGCGCTACTAGAATTACCGCTTTTAACTCAATTGACAAATCAGAAAATGGTTTATGTTACATATAGATAATTCAGAATTTCTTGTCGTATCGTACGAAATAAAGAATGAAAAACCCGGAATTTGGCTACTTAAGTGAAAGATGAGCGAAGCAATTAGAACAAATTCGATTATTTCTTTCAACGCCGGTGTAATCGAATGATCTCAAAACGTAGGATTTAAACGGGCTAAAGTGTATTATATTAAATTTTAAAAAGTAGAATCCGTTCGTTGTGTAATCGCTCGTACATTTATTAGCGCATGTACTTTCTATTAGATATTAGCTTTCCTTTGGGAAAGATAAAATGTAACAATAACTTACAATCCCTCTCCTCAAGTTTTGTATCCCTTGTACATGTGAGTAAAAGAGTTACAGCTGATGTTCGTATATAAGGAAAATGTTTATTATACGTTGTATATACATCAAGTACTTTCTGAAACGTTAGCATTTTCTTTTTCATGCTCTTTCCGCTGATTTTCCACCTCCTGTAACAAAGCAAAACTTCGATTGTCACAGTCGAGCGTCGAATGTTAAAGACGACGCTGAAAACGAGTCGCCAAATTTTATAAGTATATTTTTTTTTTTTTTTTTTTTAGTAAAACATACCCTCTGGATAATGTCTAGCAATGTAACATTTTCTCTAGATTGGAAAAACTCGTTGATCTCTTGCGGAATGCAAAATTGCATAGGAGGCTTTGGTTGAATACCTATTTCTTCCCCGATAAAACGAAACTCCGGCGTGTTTTCGATATGATTTTGTAACTCCTCGTACGTAAAGAGCGTTCCTTTCGTAGACGCCGCATCCATCGCGCCGAAATCTATTATTTTCACCTTATCTTTCTTATGTCGCACAACATCGAAGGAATCTGTCAGAAATAAAATCAATCAATATCAAATGAGTTACAAGAATTTGAACGTCGTCATTAATTTTAGTACGGTGGTCTTACAATTGCGCAACGGAAATCTGCCTTTGATACGCTCCGAGAACAAGCTCTTGATGTCTGTCTGTATGTCATACTTTTCCGACTCGTTGGAACTGTGGTATTGCGAAATATCCCTCTGACTTATAGCTGCGTAAGATATGATTATGTTATCGTGAAAATTAACTTTGTAAAGGCAGATAGAGAGACGCGAAAAGTTAATACAAAATAAAATTTAGCAGTTGAGAAAAAGAATAGAATCGAGTTGATGAATTACCAATGAGCTCATTGTCCATGACAAAGCAGCGGAATTCTGTGCACGGATTAATATCCCGCCACTGCTTCAATACCAGGCAGAACGACAAAGGACTTTCAGAGTCTGTCAAAGATTTCACAGTGTTTAGATCTTTGGCAATTCTGTCGGAACTTTTCAGCAACAGGTAGATCTCTTCTAGCGTATTACATTTGAGAGTCTTTGTCGGCGCAACCCACATGGCATCCTGTGAGACAATTGCACAATTACATATTGTAAGTTATACCATAATTTTATCTTCAGCTTAAAAAAAATATAAATCACATAAATCATATTAAAACAATTATTACTAAATTATATTATTGCATTGCACAATTTATATAATAAAAAATTTCTGCAAAAATTTCTGAAAAAGCTTGATCAAATGAAACACTCATTTTAGAAAAGAAACTTGATTTTTATTTATATCATACTTTTTTCACACATACTTGTTGTTTCCTGAAAAATAAAAATTTTGGAAAAAACGTTTTTTTTTCTAAAAATGACTGATTCAATTACGAAATAGAAATGTACAGCAGAAAATAATTTACCGCAGGCGTACTCCAATTTGTCTTGACAAATACTGCATCAAACTCATCTAATGTTTCCTGTATTTGTCGACTGAATTCAGGAAATGTCGGTTGACAATACGTCTCCTACAAAAGATTTATTAAATTGCAATTAATATTATATATATATATATATATAAATTGCTAGATTATCATTCTATCATCTCTCAAACAAAAAATGAATAATAAATACCTCTTCTTCGCACGTGACTGGCGAGCCGTCAGTCCATTCGGAATCCTCTGGTAAAGATCTTGCTGCTTCGAGAGGCAATACAAATGTGTCGTACTCTAAATATTTTAGAACCTCATCGGGAACGTGAAGAATCCTAGCCTTCAGGGAATCTTTCTTGAACGTCGGATACCAAGAAGAAAAGGAGCACTTCAGTTTCAAATCGTTCACCATCCTTCCCAAATCTTTTGTACTTATATGTACTTTATTTGAAATTATATTTTATAAAAAATTAATGTAATGTTTATTAAATTAAATTTTTTAAATGAAAAAAAACATATATATATATATATTTAAGTATTATAAGTACTGATCAAATTCACGACTAGTTCGAGTAAAATAAAAATGAGTGAAGTTGACAAATTAAACCATAGAGGCAACGAAATAATTAGAGTGAATACTGTTCTTAAGCCTTGTGTTCACGATGCTAGAACCACTGAAATATAGTAAAGCCAGAGAGAAAGCCTGAGAGCGGTCATCCCGGCCTTTTTCAATAAAATCGCTTTATTGCATGGTGTGTATCCGTCCATCTGTCCATCATAGTGCGTATGGTCAAAAAGTGGATTTAGCATGATACATACCATCTAATGAAACGATTTATCAACTGTTTCAGAAAGTGGATGTAGCAAATATCGGTCCCACGAAAAAGGCCGGGATGGCCGCTCTCAGCTTTCTCTCTGGTAAAGCTAAGGATGCTGTCTCATGGAGCGTATTTCGCATGGAGGTAGGAATATCTGAAGGGAGCATAAATGCGCGGGGGTGAAGCATCAGACGTGGGACGAAGATTAACCGCTCAAGATGGCAACCATATTGGACGGAGAAAGATAACCATCGAATTTCAGAAGTTATCTTTCTCCTTCAAATATGGTCGCCATCTTGAGCGGTAAACCTTCGTCCCACGTCTCATTCTTCACCCATGCGCATTTATGCACCCTTCTGTTAATTCCTACCTCCATGGTCCAGATATTCCTACGTCCATTCACCGACCGCTCATTGAGCGCTCAGTGAGCGGTTGTGCTTCTGCATGCACTCAATAAAGAACAAACCTTTGGTGCGTACTAAATACGTTCGGTGTAAACTAGGCCAGTGAATATCGGAACGCAGCCTAGGATTCCACTAGGATTCCATTTCTCATCTTTATATACAGAAGGTATTATTCAGTATTATTTCGGAAAAGTTGTTGAAGAAGCTTCAAACATTTTGTCAAAATGTTAAGAAGTAAAAATTTGGATGTCACAAATTCCTCCAACGCAAGATCTTCCAGAGAACGTAAAAGTTGCCTGAAGCGTGCCTTGCAGCAGACATTGGTTTTGCGTAAGAAAAATTGTTTTGTTTATCTTCTTTTCCTTTTATCTTCTGCCCTATTTAAGCGCATGATGAAATAATATTAATAATTTTCAGAAGAAGTGGTTAATGATTCTACGATAAATAAGCTGGATGAAGCAATAAACGAAGCCGATGATGTTACTTATGAAACAAGTATACAAGAAAAAGGTATACAATACCCAAAAATTTTTAGTTATGATTTTTTTTTTATGTATATGTTACTGGCAAAGTTTGGCATAATGGGCATAACGGTCGACATTGCCCGGGAAATGTCCGGGCAATGTCAGTATTACATAATGCAACTGGACAAAACCATGTAAAATGATTTATTAGCGGACATGACATGACAAACCTCTGTAATAAAATTGTATTATTTAATTGAATATAGCATGACTCACATGCAAACAAATGCAAGATATAATTTCAAAATTATGCTTGGTTGATTGTTCTAATCATGCATTAAAACAAATAATATTATAATTTAAAAAATTGAATATGTATAATGTATTTTATTTATTATATTAATGTGTATTTTATTGATATTTTTAGTTTCTAATCAGCAAGAGGTACTTATTGATTCACAAATGATGACGTCATCTTCTAAAGTTCTAAAAACTTGTACCGTCTCATTGACGAAGAAAATGCGTGATTATGATTACATCGACTTTTCACAAAAATTGGTAAATTTGCTAAAGATTGTAATTGTTTATCTATACTTATGTATTTGTACTGCTGAACAAAAATGTGAGACCATTAATTGAGAATGTCTACTATATGTCTATTAAAATGAAATCAAACATATTTATAGTTTATAGTTTATATTATAATCTATTATTTTGATATATATTTTATTTTGTTTGAGATTTATCATTTTATTTATTGTTTAATGAAATAAAAAATAGATTTAATAATTTAATAGAAATAAAAAAAATGAGATTCATCATTTTATTCATTGTTTAATGAAATAAAAAAATATAAAATGTTTATTTTCTATAATAATATTTTTCTAAGATAAAAAGTATGAGACACTTTAAGAGTAAAGAGTATTATTTATTTTTTTCAGCAAAGTAGACAATCTCCTATTTAATTATTTTTTTATTAATCTAAGTAATAATCTAAGTATTAATCTAAGTAATATAAGTATAAGTTTATTTTTTTCTGACAAAAACTCTTCTATCTTTCAAAATAATTTCATAACTCAGTTTTGGAAAAAAGACTTTATAACTAGTCCATTTTTTTAACTTATTGCCATGTTAATCACAATTATGATAAATATTATGCCTATTTACTTTCTAATTATAAAAAAATATTGAATAAAACATGAATCAAATTCTTAAATCATATTTTACTGAAATATTTTTAAATTTTATATACAGTGGCCCGTATTCAGAACACGTTTTTAAAGATGTTAGCGCGTTCTTATTCATTATTCTATCTTTATCATTCTGTAAACATAAAATAAGAATAGAAAGGCATAAAAACACGCTAACATCTTTAGAAATGCGTTCTGAATATGGAGTTTCTTTTAATTTATATTATTAATTATAGTTTTATAGTTAATTTTTGACAGGCAATGTATATTAAAATTGGTTAACAAAATATCGCATGAGCATTTGCATGTATATAACTATTTCTAAACTTTTTTTATTATTTTTGTCTCATTATATAGTTATTACAAGGTATCCCAAATAAGAAGGATCACACGAAAGTTGGTGGTAGATCGGGTCAAACCGAGAAGAAAAGTCATGTACCATTTTATAAAATTCGCAATAGTTATTGAATTATTAATGATTACAAATCGCCGTATTAGCCCGGCCTACCGCCGAATACAAGCGCACGGAGAATACGATCGCCCAGCATCATTGTTACCAAGATCGCGAAGAGTTATTTGGCAAAAAACAGGGGGACAATCGCAGCTCAAAACCGCCGCTTTTAGGCATTGCCGCGTGTAGTAAACGACTCTTCGCGATCTTGGTAACAATGACGCTGGGATCGTATCTCTCCGCGCGCTTGTATTCGGCGGTAGGTCGGGCTAATACGGCGATTTTTAATCATTAATAACTCAATAACTATTGAGAATTTTATAAAATGGTACATGACTTTTCTTCTCGGTTTGACCCGATCTACCACCAACTTTCGTGTGATCCCTTTCATTTGGAATATCCTGTATATTATCATTATATAGTTACTGTCACATTATATAGGTATTTTTACAATATCTATATTTTATTTAGGTAAAACAATTGCAAGAATCATCAGGAAAATCACAATCTCTAAATTGGTCACTTTTAGAAAGACGGATAACAAAAGAGTTCAAAAGAATTGCTAATAGCAGCATACTATTAGGTTTGTTTTCAATTACTAGCATTAAAAACAAAAAGAATATACATGTACTATTATTAGTTTTTTATAAATATTTATATAAATATTTATAGGATATATAAATATATGTGTATGTCTGTGCGCGCGCGCGCGTGTGCGTGTATGTGTCGTAACCAGATTACAAAATCTGTCTTTTTACTAAAATGTCTAAAATAGTCATTTACTAAAATAGTCATTTTATAAAGTGCGGCCTTATTCTCAAATCATGATTAAATATGAAATATTTAATCTATGGAAATCTATAGAACGTAATATTTTGATTTCATTTGAAAGATATTTTAATTCTCTGTAACTTTTGTTTCAGTACTTTTTGTTAGAATGCTTTCCCAAATGTTTGTAAAAATGTATTAAAAAGTCGTAATTTCAGAGATTTTTGGGCGCTATCTTTTTAAGGAAGCATTTTTCGACCCAAATTTTTTGTTCAAAATTAAACTTCCTAATCTTCCTATAAGATTTCAAAATTAGGCTAGAAAGTTTGAGCCTATCTTGTATACACACACGCGTGCGTGCGCATATCTCTGAATATTTTTTTAGACATGTCAAATAATTTTCAGTTTATATCTATGTTCAAAAATCTAAACAAATTTTTTGTAATTTTTATTTCAGGTACATTAGATCCTTTAGAGAAGAAGACAATAATTAGGAAGAAATCTGAGCAAAGAGTAGCACCACACGCTGCAATGAAAATACCTGATAAATTAGTGCCATCTGCAAACACAAAGGATGAAGATAGTGTGGAACGTACTGTGAGAAAAATTAAAAAATTAATCACATGTTACTATAAAGAAACAGAAAAACCTCTCGATTTCTTTCAACTGATTTTGCATCCTCACGACTTTGGAAGGACTATCAGGAACATGTTATATATATCGTTCCTTGTAAAAGATGGAGTGGTAAAATTAAAAAAAGGTATATTTTTCTTTTCAACCATAAATATAAATTTTTCTTCTTAACAAAATTTGATGATTATTATTATCTTAGATAATAGAAATCTTGTTGTGGAACTATGTCGCAAAGAAGTAAATTCACAAGAAAAACACTCTAATAATAGAATGGGTATTCAGAATGTCATATCATTAAATATGAAACAATGGAGAGTAAGTAAATCTTTAAAACATTCACTATGGATTTTGAATCAAATTTTAATTTTAATGGATAAGATTCTTTGTTATTTTTTTAGTTTTACATATAAAATCCATTTTATAAGTATTTGTATATTCTGTAATAAAGTTATCAGACTAAATTGAGGATCTATTGGGCACATATTGAAGTTTGTAGGAAAACATATTGGAAATAAAAGTTATAAAAATTAATAAAACTTTTTTTCAGGCATTAAACGAACTCTTTAAAGTGGAACAACCAATGATTGATTTTGATGATAAAAAATAATTATATCTTTTTAACCATAATAATAAAGTAATAATCATTTATACATTTATACATTTATACATTTTCTCATAAGAATTTGGTGATATTTTTATTTTTGCGCTTATCTTTTATACTTTACTAAAAAATGTTAGTACTTGTTTATTTAGATCTCAGCTAAGGATCTGTGATATGATAAAAATTATAAGAGAATGCAAGTTTCATTGAAAAATTACTCTCGACAAATGAATGGTGATCGAATAAAGTTTTAACAATGCTTTCACGTTGACTGTAAGTTAATTTATTGTTTGGCTAATGATTCTGCTTTCGCTATTACTTCCTCGATCGGACCGACCATGTAAAACGCTATTTCTGGTAAGTGATCCAATTCTCCAGCCAAAATCTTCTGAAATCCTTTGATGGGTTCTTGTAGTGGTACTAGTTTGCCGGCATGGCCGGTGAACACTTCGGCAACCTAGAATGATACGATCGGCTTTTTAACATAGTGCCTATATGGGGTTTTAAAGTAGTAAAAGGATATGCCGCTACTTTTAATCTGGTTCTGGATATTTCGCTCTTACAAGTGATTATGCAACTACCTTCCATCATGCAGGAATTTCGTCATGCTTTCCACATGACGGCATGAGATATCTCCTCTGCTAGTTCTACTATCTTTTTCACATGTTCCTTAGAGTTCGTTCCAGACTTGTCAGCTTCGATCGTTACTTGAAGCTCATTCAATTGTTTTTCCAACAGTTTCGTCGTTCTTAAGGTTTTTTGTCGCTATAAGATTATAATAATACGATAATTTTACACATATCGATGTAACACTTCTATTTTACATACTTCAGAACCATAGACTTATATAATAGACTGCGCGTTCCGTGAGAGAGCTTGAGGCCAACACTAGAAAGAGAGAGCAATAGCGTAAGTAGTTATGTCTCTTTCTAATACGGAGGTGGTGGGGACACGAAGAGGAGAAGTTGCTATGCGTCTCCATAGCGATCCCCTCCGTACTCCTCCCCACTCTTTGCGGTGTGCGAGTGAGAGCGCACTACTTTCAGACTATCTCTATCCTTTGGTCTTGGCAGAAGCTGGCCCATAAGAACGCGCAGTCTATTATATAAGTCTATGTTCAGAACTGTCAAATTATGCGCCCGTCGATAGTTGTCAGGCAGACCAATCGTAACAATTTTTCAGAAGAATGGACGAGATATGATTGGTCTGCTTGACAACTAGCAGCACTCATTGTCTCGTTCGCTCTTATTGACACATAGCATGGAACACAACCAGAATTGCGTTACCCTTTGGACCAAACGTGAACATTGGCTACGTAGTTCATGCACGGTTTCCAAAAAAAAAAAAAAAAAACCGGTGATCGCGTTCGCGGATCACCTAAAATCGGGCCGTGTCGTCTCTCAGGCTTCTCTCTGGTATAGCCAATAAAATTNCCACGTTTCCGTAAAAGCTGCAAATCGATTGGCTACAATGCAATGCAATTGTCGATAATTGTATGTGATAGGCTTTAGGGTGCATCCCGATGGGTAGAGAAACAGCGAAACGGAACAGTAACGGAAAAGAGACATGGTAGGAGATCAACCAATCAGAGTAATTCCGTTTTAATTCCGTTCCGTATTTTAGTGACTGGATTCCCCATGGCAAACATTTTAACGAAACGGAACAAAAACGGAATCACTCTGATAGGTTAGCTCTCCAAATTATGGAGGAATTCAAACGGAATTACTCCGATTGGTTGATCTCCTACCATGTCTCTTTTCCGTTACTGTTCCGTTCCGCTGTTTCTCTACCCATCGGGATGCACTCTTACTTATTAGAATGTAGATAAAACAAAAGAAATGATAAAATTTAAATTTTTTAAATCAAAATGCTTGTGATTTATTTTTTCCTTTCTTATTTCTAATTATTTTAATATTTTATCGACTTTTCTGATATAAAAAATTTTGAAATTATGTACATTTCTTTAATTACCATTGTGTCTTCTAAACGCGCCCATTCATTACAAATGTGTGTATATAAATATATATATAATAAATAAGCAAAAGAAAAAAATATATATACTCATATGTGTATATGAATTTCTTTTGCTTTATTAACAATTATAATTACATCCGCCTTCATGTATCAGTCCTGAAAATCTATAGTTTACGTCACATACACTATAGATTTTCAGTACTGTCAGTAGATATACGAACGCAATCTACAATAAAAAGATATCGCTATAAATTACAATCCTTTAAATCGCATTTATGGAAACCGGCATTCATCTCTGTTTCAGGTCTCGCCCCGCGAAGCAGCGCGACGCTCGCGACGAGCAAGACGTCAGAATAACGATCCCTCTCTCCTCCTTCTTCTATCTCATCGCGCATATCCGCTCGCCCCTTCGGCTGGCTTTGGTACCGTTCGTCCTGTCAAACTCTCTTTGCGAAAAAAGGGTTGAGCCGAACCCGTGTGTGCGCGCGAGAGCTGCGATTGAAGGTCGCGCGCGGGGCGGGGTCGGTTTTTTTTTCACGCCAATCTCGTAGGTGTCGACCGCCGAGGAAGATGAATTGATCGGCGCCTTCGTCCGCGAAATATATCGTAGACTTACTAATTTATTCGTCCAACTCGCGCACCGAATATCGTCACACCCGTGCACCCGATCGTCAGCTCCGAGGCTATCGCCGAGGGAGAGACAACCATGGAGGACGATCTGCCGACTGAATACGATGTGGTTGTCGTAGGAACAGGTATTGATTTTTATCATAAGGGGGGTGACGGCCGCGCATCGCGTTCGCCAACAAAAAGGAAAATCTTTCTTTTCCGCTTTTTCGTCGGTAATCTTCGCTGTCATGATTCCCGACAGGTATGACTGAGTCCATCGTCGCCGCGGCGGCAAGCAGGATCGGCAAGAGGGTTCTGCATCTCGACAGGTAACGACCGGCTGTCCGACGTGTCTCTTCCTCTCCTTTTTTCCTCCCCCGGATCTCGACGATCTGTCACCTGTCAATCACACACATATATTTTATTCAGAGCATGTTTGACATTCGAGATTACAAGGGCGATTGAGTCTGGACAATATCGATATTGATATTTAATATTTCTTTTGGTATTTAATATTTTATTGAACTTGAAATAAGGGAATATGTGTCAGAATTGAATAAAAGATTTTTATTAGATTTGTTGTTAATATGTTTATCAGTATACAATTGTTGTTAGATGTGATTAATTCTTAAATATTTTCTTTAAAATATAAAACATAATTATATAAATAATAATCTTGCTTAATCATTTGAGGAAAAAAAGTAAAGTGATATCTTGATTGACTTTTTATCATACATTTTTATTGGAGATAAAAGGATTTTCTTCCATAATTTTTGATATGATATGATAAGCTGTTTACAATTAGGGCAATTATTTGTGTATGTTATACCAAATTTTTACTCGTTTTATTCAGCAACGAATATTATGGAGGGCTGTGGGCTACATTTAATTTCGATGGCCTGCAAAAATGGATAGAAGATTTAAAAACCGTTAAAAGTAATATTAGGAATACAAATGTAAATGTCGATTTGAAGAAGGATGAAAAATTTTTGAAGGCTAGTGACCAGTATTCCACAGTTGAGAACATTGGAGAAATCTGGTATATTTCCAAGTAAGAAATGATCTGCATAAATTAATTATTTAACAATTTTAGATGTCTCGTATATTCTGACTAGGTCCCTTTTTCATGTAGCGATGCGGATTTACCTGATGTTTCTTCAAAAGACACCCAGACCGAGAGTTCTGGAGATAGTACCGCAGTCGAGGGCGCGGAAAAGACTGATCAGGACAAGGCTGACAAGAAGGAGAATGTGAAACAAATGAAATGGAGCATAGACCGTATCAAGAAGGAGTACAGAAGATTCAATATCGATCTGGCGCCTAAAGTAAGCGAGCAGGCACTCGTAGATACGCGCATTAACTCTTAATGTGCATACACGTACATGACACGTGATTCTTATTGCAGTTATTATTCGCCCGTGGTGAATTAGTAGAACTGTTGATTTCCAGCAACATTGCGCGTTATGCCGAATTCCGTGCGGTCTCTAGGGTTGCCACTTTTATGGACGGTAAACTCACCCAAGTCCCTTGCTCTCGTGCCGATGTGTTCGCTAATAAAACGGTTAGCGTGATCGAGAAGAGAATGTTGATGCAACTTCTAACATCCTGCATGGAACAGGGTGCCGATAGTCCAGAGTTTGATGGTGCGTGTCACGCGTAAATGCGTTACATGCATTTTCTTAATTATTTAATTCTTAACTTGATAATAATGTGTCCTATTTATGTTTTCTATTATGTCTAGGTTTCCGCGATAAAACGTTCTTAGAATATCTTAATACAAAAAAGCTTACGCCTATAGTACAGCATTATGTTATGCAAGCTATTGCAATGGCTACGAACAAAACGTCCTGTAGAGATGGCGTTAATCGTACGAAGCATTTTCTAAATAGTCTCGGACGTTATGGAAATACACCCTTCTTATGGCCTATGTACGGAAGCGGAGAACTGCCTCAATGTTTCTGCAGGTGTGCTTCTAACAACACGGCGAAATCTTCATTTTATATTTTACAGTCACAAAAATAACATTTCCCATGCTTTTAGACTGTGTGCAGTCTTTGGTGGAATTTACTGCTTAAAGAGACAATTAGACGGCGTGGTAGTTAACGAGGATAAATGCAAGGCCATTATTAGTGGAAGACAGAGATTGGCCTTAGAGCATTTAGTCGTAGGACAGGGACACTTGCCACCAGAAATTGTAGCCTCTGAAGGAGAAAATCAAATCTCGCGCGGAATTTTCATTACTGACAGGTGTTTTCTTTATTTCTTCTACAGTTGAAAAGATAATACATTATGTATACGCGCAATATATTTTATTAGAGATGTTATACTCTTTTTGCTTCTACAGGTCAATTATGCAAGGTGAAAAAGAAAGTCTAACTCTTTTGTACTATCCGCCGGAAAAACCAGACCAAGAAGCCGTTTCTCTAATCGAATTGGGACCATCTACTAATGCTTGTCCTCAAGGATTGTGTACGTACAACATTAATGCAAATATACTTCAAAATTGATCTGCATTGCATCGTACATTTCCTTTTTTTTTTCCTTCAGTCATAGTTCATATGACATGCAAACGTACTAAGAATGCAAAGGAGGATCTGGCATATGTCGTAAATAAGTTTCTTAGAGCAGAACCGCTTGATCCCAATGCTGTACGTAGTTCTGATTCTCATACCCAAACAGTCTCTCCTGATAAACGACACCTTCAGGTAAAATATCTTTATAAAAGTTATCAATAATTTAGAATTATATTTTATGAGATAAAATATCGAAGATATTAAAATTGTACTGTAGTGTGAAAGTAAACGTGATTTCAAATTGAATAATTGTTTTAGGATGATCGACAAAAGAAGGGAGAAACTGAATATCCAGTACCCCAAGTATTATGGTCTTTGTATCTAAATTTACCCGCGAGCGATATTAAACTAAGCGATTCTGCGCCGAGTAACATACATCTATGTTCTGGACCAGATCTTGAACTTGATTTCGACTTTGCTGTGAATCAGGTATGTAATGATAATATAATGTATAGTAATTATATAAAATATAATTTTCAAATACTTTGTAG
Organism: Tetramorium alpestre; assembly: GCA_021460005.1. Lineage (NCBI taxonomy): Eukaryota > Metazoa > Arthropoda > Insecta > Hymenoptera > Formicidae > Tetramorium > Tetramorium alpestre. The sequence continues at coordinate 1,514,575 of JAJVSH010000034.1, read as the reverse complement.
TTTGTAATATTTTTAGTATGAATACACTTGTTGCAAATCAGTATCGGTTTTTCCAAAGTTAACTTTAATATAATAAATACTTAATAAGTGGTATTAAATTGTAAGAGATAATCTTTTAAAATTTTTGTTTCTTTTCTTCCAGGCTAAGAATATTTTTAAGTCTATGTATCCAGATGAAGACTTTTTGCCACGCGCGCCCGATCCAGAAGAAATTGTCCTGGAAGGAGAGGAAGCACCAGGCCCGAAATTTGAGGGTGGTGATATCGCGGAGGGTGAGGAGAAGCAAGACGTCGAGAAAGCCGAAAAAGAGGAAGAATGAACAACTATCATATAATGCTTCTGCGTCTCTATTGTCGAAAAGCAGACAAGGCTTTTGCGCCTTTAGTGTCTTTTATCTTCATTGTTATTGCATTTCCTTATAAACGTATTCCAAAAAAAAAAAAAAAAAATAAGAATGAGATACAGATTGCGAGACAGTAGTAACGAGAAGCTTTATGGCGTTAACGTTATTTTTTAATTGTTTGTACATGTTGCTTTTTATCTGTTCGGAATATTTTTGTCGTTGAATCGCTTATTTGCGATTTATCTCTCACCTATACAGATGCAGTGCTTTCGCATTACACGTTTTACTTATAAAAGAGCTTTGGCAAGGAAGACACAGACTCGTTAGAAGAGCACAAATGCGTTTATGAAAGTGAAAAGTTTACGAAATTACATCACCGGATTGATATCTTATATTACGCGATTTACACGTATATAAATATATGTATTTTTTTATTTAATTATTTTTTTCTGTATAATGAACCGGTAATAAAGAAAATTCAAATCCATTTTAGGTAGGTATAGCGCTCATAATCATTAGACTCAAAAAACATACCTTATACACCGTATAACAATACCAGCAAAGATAACAAGAATGGAAGAATATATGGCATCACGCTTTTGATACTTCAGTATTCAGTATTGCATACCGCATTTTACATATAAAGTATTGTATGTGCACGAGCTATTAGTCATTTAGATAGACGTCGTGACATATTTGAATTGATAGTTTGTATTACATACATTATACATAAATAGATATATCTTTAATGCGCTGTCATAATATATCTGTAATAAAAATGAGAAAAAAATGCATAACTCGATTTAAATGAATAATTGATTCTAATGTAATTGTCACTTTTAATGTGTCATTTTGGAATAATTTTCTTAGTAATTTTATATCGTTATGTTCACATTTGTCAAAATGAAAAGAGAAGCATCAGTTATTTTATTAAATTTTTACATTTGTGTATGCGATTGTACTCGTCCAACGTGTTTGTGGCTTAAATAAGATAATAGTTACTCTTGGACAAATCACTTTGTCTATTGTTCACGTTCTATAATTTATTTTAACGAAGAAGCAATGAATGTTTTATTGTTTCATTCCCTTTCACAAGAGAAATTATACATATAATGCAAAAATACACAATGTTCATAACTATTAATGAATTATAATACACATTTCTTGTATAAGAGTCAAGAGAAATTCAAGAGGCTATGAAAGAAGCATTCCTTTTTTTATATTTTAAGTCTTAGATATAAAAAAATTGTTTAAAGTATATATTTTTTGTTTTATATTTTGCAGATACTAGTATAAGTTTTCTCACTATCAAGTACTTATAGGATTGGTAAAAATTTATTTGGGTTGAAGACATGGTTATTTGTTTGTTAATTCTCTTATCAAAATAATCTTATATAATTTTTTTTTTATAATAGCTATACAACTTAACAAAGATGGAATTGATGAATTTTTCATTTGTTTTATATTTTCATATTTCCAATAACACCTAATAAATATTATCACAAATATTACTCCTAATAATCTTTATTATTCCAAATCCAATTTATGTATGCGTAGCATTCATATAATTTAATAATGTATCAGAAGTAATAGGTTCATCATATCAATTCGAAGTTTTAAAAGAGACAAACGTGATATTGCCATGCAAATAGTTGTCGATAGATTAGTCTCTCGAATTGTATCATTTACATGTATTCATTTTTATTACAATCATTTACATGATTGTAATAAAAATATATTTATTTTTTCGCCATTACATAAAAAATTACTCGTCATATAATTTTTGACATTGCTTCATGTTATTCTCAACATTAAAAAATATAAGTATATAGAAAATTATCCGTAATTACATTCAATAAGCAATTTAGAATGCTAATTTTGAATTTCATATTTAATATTTCTTAAAAATGTATTATAAACTATTGATACACTTATTAGTACCTAATTAATAAATTATGAAAGATCTTTTAAAAAAAGCAAAACTTGTATCAAGTTTTGTCCGAGAAGTTAACAAACATTACAATTAATAAAATATTAATTTTAAGAAATTTAGATATATCTAAAGTTCTAGCTAAATTTAAAGCAGATGTGTCAAAATTATCTGTCATAAGCTTATTGTTCAAAATTTCGGCTGACGAGAAAAATTAATTATGCTTTACATTTTATAAAATTTAATTTGCAAAAGAAGTTGGAGCTTATATAGTTCTAATTTAGTAACAACAGTGTCAATTTTTGAAATTTTATTCAATTAGTCTTAAATTGCGATTGAGAGCATTTTATCTCTGCCATGGTAACAATTTTGCAGATTTCCATTTTAATTTCTGCTTGTATTTCGTTAGGTAAATTCAACACAGTCTGTGCCATACTATCAAAAAATAGCTGGATACTATTTTTACGGAATTTGGCTGTCGGTTTTTTGATGTAACGTAAATCTTTACAATTGCTACTACTATTATTATTACTATTACTACTATTTTTAATATCACTATTACTACTATTATTAATATTACTAATATTACTATTCATTCTGATGTTTGAATTTTTAGTGTTTACAGTTTCATCAATTTTATTTTCCTCACTTAATTCAATAGTTACGATATTATTGTTATCACCGTCATTAGAATTCTTTCTACAACGTATTTCATCAGATACATCTGAAGGTGTAATGTACTGAATGTTTTTTTCAATTGGCACAGTTTTTGTTACAAAAACACGATCTGGTGATAAAGTAGCCATATTCATCATAGGCATTTTGAGTTTATTTTTTAATATCATATTATTTTCAGAAGGTTTTGGCTGTATCGGACGAAAACGTATTTTTCTTATCGGAGATGATGCAAAAGGATAATGGTGTTTTGGTTTGGGTTGTAACATCGTATAGGATCTCTTTTTAGACGTAGTGCCAAGAAAATCTACTTCTATTGAGGGAACTTCCACAAAATTGAGAGCCATATTTTCAGGGTTTTGTTTTGGTTCTATTGTCTCGACCTTGACAATACTTTCATCGATTTTCTTATATGTTTCGTCGTCAGTTTTGTATATCATCTTGTCATTATCCATTTTTCGATTATTGGGAATTGAACTTCTTTAAAATCTTTGTTCCTTAAATCTGTAAAAAAAATGTAAAATATATATCTCATCTATATGTCTATATTTTAATTATTACATTTTTTGCTTTGACCCAAAATCCCAGAACAATACTGCAACAATACTGTAACATTCAAATTACAAAAATCAGGAATGTTTTATGTTGTCTAGGTTAAAATCATATTTTGCTTAGTGTTATGTTAAATTCTGTTGTCTATATTGTTCCTTTGAATAGCTACAATTTTTACCTTTTGTCCTACGCAGATGTCCTGAGCAATTTAATGCACGATTATGCAGGTCAACGAACTGTATTTTAAGAGTCTGCATGCAAGTTCCTCCAAATAACAAAACCTCTTTGAGTCTTCTTTAATTAAATGAAAAATGAAATGGTCCTCATTCATTTGTGGGAAGCAATTTGCACTGTAAGAAGTTAAAAGCAATTACATACTTTCAGCATAGCCTATTCCTAAAAAGAAATAAAAAAAGAAGCATTTTTCGTTTTTCAGATAGAATATAATTTGCGAAGGGAAATAAATAGTTTTGTTCTCTTTACGACATTCAAAAGGAAAAAATGTGTGATGAACGTTTGTTCATATATATGTATATATATCGAGAAACATTTTTTATACATACATACATCAGTATATATCTTTTACAGAGGTGGAGAGAAGAAAAAAAAGCTAATTCACGTATCAAAACTAGGTTATTATATATTTAAATCATGGAATTTTTTGACAAGTTTATATGACACTTACACGTGCAGAGTGTCAAATCAAAATATCATGTTCAACCATGCTGAGAACGATATGCTTATGAAGTGATACAGAAAATGCGTAATATTTGTACGTAAACGTGTGATCACAAATTCTGCAATTAAGTAAAACGGCGAGTTTGTCTTCTTTTTTTTTTTACACTTTACATAAATCCGATATTTTTAAAAGAGGCTGATCGGCACTATGGTTTCGAATTTGGAAACCAACACTTCAAAATTGTTCGAAACATTTAACAGAACATTTAATGGAAACAACGCAGCTATGCACTCGCCCAATAGTGGCCGACCATGATTGGTTTTTGCCTGACAAATTAGACGCAGTACTTCATGTTCAGGAAACTCAACGGTAGCACAATAATTGAGTAGTTCAACGTAATTGGTCTAGATTTAGGGATCTAATAGTAAGAACCAATCATCCACTATTTACTCGATCACTTGGGTCTTCTCTACGCAGCCGAGATAATTCGTTCCACTGAACGCGTCCAATGAAATCTGTCGGATCGACCGGATCGGAAAGTAAGTGCCAATCGTTCTTTAGTCAACGGTATTGAGCTCCTATTGGTCTAATTTATCACCGTTTGTTCGTACACCTATCGAATATTATTTCCTATTAAATGAATTTAGTGATTGGCTAATTAGTTAGAACTTACTACTTGATACGTTTATTAAACATTTCATGTAAACTGAGCCATTAATGATATTATAAAGAATATTTAATAAGATATTTTTTTCGCTCGGTCGTAAGCAAATAGCAAACTGCGAATAAGTTTTCGCTTTCACATGAGTTCGATGGGGTAATTGAAAATAATTGGAAGTAATTGAGATAACAAAAAGAGAATCAAAAGGTAATTAGATCATTAGCTCGTGGTAATAGAAAATAATTCATAATTGAAGATATATAATTGAAAAATAGATATTTTGATATAATAATTCAAAGTTTATGTTGCAGTGTGATTCGTGCAGTTAAATTCGTGATTATCATTATACAGATGCTTTATTATCTATATAGATTTATTATTATGCAATAAATGTACATATTTATAAATATACATTATAATACAATATTCGTATATTGCTACAAAACTGTATTTTTTTCCCATATCAATATTCAAAATTTTGATAGTTAAATTGTATATGTATATATTTATGGAATATTAAATGAATAAATATAAATATTAAATTTATTTATTTAATAAATTTATTCTTTAATAAATTCAATAATTTGGTGGTGAACATGACGCAGAGAAGTATGTTCTGTCTTACAAACTTGAAGATCCGAGTTCAAACTCAACAAAAATAAATCTATTGTTTAAAAAAACTTATTATTCGATCACCACCTTTCGGTAGAATAAGGCAGCCCACCGAGAATATTCTCTCCGCCTATAATGATAAAAGAGTCAAAAGTCACCATTACCGGTCCCAAACCTAGATGAAGGAAAAGGATTTAGAGGAAAGGTTGGTAGCTTACTTTCGGTAAAAACATTCCCATCAATATGCCTCGAAATAGGAGGCACAGTAGTAAGAAAACAGGCTCGAAGTCTATTTCATGAAGAAGAGAAAGAAGTGTAATAATTTGATGAAGGTAATCGGGGCTTCTAGTATGGTAAAGAGGAAAAAAAAAGAAAGAATTGGAAATTGCTTTAAAAGTTTTCTAACTTTCATATGTGTACTTTCACTATGATAGTTAAATCTTGGTCCAAAAAGGAGGTGAACCAATAAGGCCGATTTTTGGGCCATAATGTCAACCAATCATATTAAAGAATCATTAAGCGACGAGTGGCTATTTTTTTACTGAACGCAGCCGTTCCTTGTTCGATAATTCATGACTTCGTGATAAGGTATTACTGTGTCACATTTAATATTTAAAACATTATTTCCAAACGCATTTGTTCACATAGACAAAATTTTTCACAACCAAAGTATTTTTACATCTTGTCTGTATATTTATATTTTGTTATTCCTTGTTATATTAAGATATTTAATATTTTCTTTACGTTTTCGTTGTTCGCACTTTGACTATATTGTCAAGATGTACATACATATATAGATGTATTAGTTAATTGATTTAACATATTATTAATACTTTATGGGCTGTGTATGATTAAACTTCCAAGAGTCCTGTACTTTGTGTATATTATTCTACTTTAATAAAAAAATCTGTCCTAAAATTTTGTAAAAGCACTGTGTATTATATATTATATAATATAGATATATTTTAATTTTATATATGTACGCTTGATTGATAACTTAATTTGAGATAAAATTGATAATTTAATTTCAAGAAAGAAATAAATGCGCGATTTCCGTCTCTTCCGCTTCGTAATATATTATACGTTTGCTTCATTGTCATTACTAATATTTCGTTAATGGGAGATCGGCGTTATCGGTGGATCCTGCCACTTAAATTCTTCTTGATAGGTGACGTAGACTACCCAGTAGAAGAGGTTGAGTAGACCGAAAGACGCAGGGAAGACTATCCGCGCCACCCTGTCGATGTAAGACACGCTGTTTATGTGCCTCCTCAACATACAGTCGCCGCATTTTCGATAGTTGCTAGCCGCTTCCCGTTGCCGTCGTCGTCTGGTAATTTTCAATTATTAATTATTACTTATCTCTTTTATAATCTGCACAGATGCATCTATATTAATAAGCCTACATTAATAATAGTAATAAATGAAAGAAAAAAGTATATTAAATATAATATCTACAGAATATTTTATAATTTTATATGAATTTTTAAATTTTACTGATTAATTTATAAACAGTAGGAATAATATGTAATAATAAAAGAAATGATAAAAATAAGCTATCTATATTAATTTAAGTTTTTTAAATTAGCTCAATAGAAATCAAATAAGAGATACCACGAGCTTTATAAAATTTGTTTTCATATGTATACGTAATCTACCTGAACGCATTATCTCCTGTTAAGCAATAGAGAAATTGTCTCCATAGCGGTAAAATAAGCTCTGTTTGCGTCTGTCTTTCCATGGTCGATGGTTTCGAAGAAACGGCGACCGTGATAGAATGACAGGAATCACGTTCGTATGCGCCGTCCTATTGGAAGTAAAACTTGAATTAGTAATTGATATTTCACATGCAATTGATATTTTACAAAATAAATTCTAGAAAAAGTTATAAAAAATTTAAAAGACTATTAAATATTTTTAGATCAGTCTCCGATTTTGAAGATTGAATATTTTAACAGATTTAAACAATTAATTTTTTTACATTTCAATTATTTGTAAATTTTTTGTGAATTACGGAAAATTAATTTGCAAAGTTTTGGAAGGCTAAAATATAGAATATATAAAAATCTAAAAAAATATCTGAAAGACATTCTACATTTTTGAAAATTTGCAAAACTTCTAAGACATATCTTTAATATTGTTACGTGGCTTTGTTAACGTTTTTATTAAAATATCAAACTAACATTGTATAGTGCCGACATAAGGGAACCGCGTTTTCTAGTACTCGTATCAATAATTTCCGGATGAACAGCTTGAGGGCTGCAAGAAATCATTGTGCGAAATGTATCCTCGAACTCCTCGCTCGCGATGTCTTTCCATTCTTCCCATTCTTCATCATCTAATGGAATTTCGCCGCTACCAATCTAAAAATTAATTAAAATTAGATTAATATTGATTTAAATTTTATCATTTTTCCATGTATATTTGTAATTAAAATTGCGTCGATACAAAAATAATTTTGGATATTATTTGAATAATTTTTTAAATTAACATTATGTAGATATGATTGAATCTTCTAGCATTCACATATATAAAAAATATGTATTGCAAAAATAGAAAATCCATATTTAGAGTTCTTGCAATATTACAATTATTTTTCCAAAACGTTTCATATTATAAATTTCCGATATATCTTTTCTTAAGATATAAGGAAATGATTGAACGAAAGAGAAAATATTGCAATTATGCAGAATCACCTTCGTAAAGTAATGAACACCCGCGAACTCCAAGAGAGTAGCGATGCAGTAACCGAAACTCATCAATAGAAACCAATCTAGAGCAGTAGCGTATCTAACTTTCGGCAAATCCGTTCTGGAATCGAGGCTTATCGTCGATAGCGTCAAGACGGTGGTGATACCTGGAAAATTTATGATACAGGTTTTCCATTTAGATGCCGCAGATATTAGTGCCTAAGACCGAGATTTTTAAAGCTCATAAAGGGAAGAAAAATATAGTGAAGAACGCTAAACAAGTATAAAATTTTCTTTACGCCGAAGGATAAATAATACAAGCGAAAAATAATGAAAATGTGAAGAAAAGCGACAGAAAGGGACGTCTTAAAAATTGATTGTACCTAAACCCACTCGATCGCTTGTCGCCTCGCGATGGATCCAGAAGGATACCCAACTCAGAACGACTATCAAAACGCACGGCACATAAACCTGCCGATGTAAGAAAATCTCTTTGTTACGTTATATCGAAAAAAAATATATATTTGCAATAAGCGCTACGATTTACGTGCGCTTACTTGTATGAGAAAATATCCAGTGTGGCGTTGCAAGTTGAAAGATACTTGCAGTACCGAGAACTCGCCCTCGCGACGGACAAACGTCAGATTTCTGTACGGCGAGCCCATCAAATCGAATTGCGATAATGCCATTCCAGGCTCGAAATTCACCGATAGACCTTCCTGCCATTCGTAAACCAACTGTCCTGATGTGTACGCATCTAACAAATAGAGAGACAACAGCATTATATACAATATGGAAAAAAATTATCTAATAAAATCGAATAATTATCTAATCTAATAAAAATTCTGAAAACATTTGAAAGAAATAGCGAAGATACTCGCATCTATTTTAATGATATTTTAGGGATATTTTATTATAAATTCCGTAAATATTCAATAAATGAACAATTAAATAATTAATTAATTATCTCAGATATATTTATCTTTTTTTATATCTATCTATTCTTCGATTATCGATTCTAAATTTCCGGAAATTCGTCAATTAAGAGTAAAGAGATACCAAAGATGTTCGCATCTATTTCAATCAAGAATTTCCCATTATAAATTTTATGAATATTCATTAAGAAGATAATTAAATAATTCATTGATTAATTGTGTACTTTCCTCTTTTTTATCCTTTCCTTATCAATCCTGAACACATGGAAATTCATCAATGATTATTCACCGGATATATCTTTATGCCATGTTCTACTCGATAATTCTGTAGCTACCCGAATACAAATGACTAATCTTAAATCATATATCCCGAGTACATTACCGTCACTAGTGCGCTTACAATAATAAATTTCGATATTACGCCGCATCATGGGCCATGATGCCAGATGTTATGGCGGAAAGCAGAACCACCGAGCACCGTAAAGCCAAAACGTAAAGGAATATCGAATTTATTGCGATCATAACTTCGGCGTGGACGATCGCGAACACTCGCTGAAGGATAATATCAGTGGACCGTTATGCACGTGACGAACAGCATAACGTGGCGTGCGAGAGCATACGAATGAAGTATTATTTGTCCCGTTTCCTTACGAATTACGTGTCTGTCGGCTTGAGTCTCAATTGATGCGCGAAACACAGAAACACTATATTTCCAAATGATTTGTAGAGCGAAATAAGGATTTAACAAACGAAAATAACATGGAATATAGATTTCATATTATATCGTAACAAAAGAGTGTGTTATAATGTACATACACAAGCTAATAAGTAACCAATATAAAACAAAAGAAAAAAATGATAGAAATATTATTTCTCATTTTGTTGAGTAAAATTGTAGAACATAATTTTGTCTGATTTCTTATAATTGGAAATCTTTTTGCATATTCATTTCAAAAATTAATTTTCCAACATCATGATATTTATCCGTCTAAGATTCGACATCACAATGTGATTAAAAAATCGATACATACAACTTCCCATTATCAATGGGCAAGATTGTCGATCCATAGGGAAGTTCCTTAGTTCCATCGGACACTTGGCCTTGATAGTGAGCCTGCATTACGAGACATCAAAAAAGAATTGTGACTGAAAATTAATTATGATATTAAAAAAAATATTTATACACAATTCCGCTATTTACTTTTCTATTATCTTTTTATTTTATAAATGTACATCTAATTCTAAAGTTCAATTTCATATTATATTATTTTCTTTTCATATACCGTGTGCAGATAGATTTTTTGAAGAATTTGCATCTATAATTACTTAGCAACATCTATAATTACTTTGAGAATTTACATTTATAATTAGTTTGAGAACAACATCGCTCTTCTTTTCGTATAATAAAATTCGCGATAAAATGTATTATCAGGTACAGAATTCTCCATCTGTTGATCGAGTATATATATTTTTTTTTTCACGAATGTCGACGACGGCGTATGTAAAAGAAGTCCGAGAATATCTCGCAGGCGAAATCGGATTCGATTTGCCACACAGTGCGTAAATTCACGCGCGAACAAACCTCATGGAGTACAATATATCGCCGTCTCGAGAGATCCTTAGCAATTTGTTCGGCACAGTGATCGTGTGCACGTAACTATGCTTGCCGTTGTAAAAGTAAGTATCAGGACGCCAAATCCTCTCGAGCATTTTGATGCTGAGGCTGAGAGAGTTGATCGGGCCCAGAAAGCTTAGACGCGAGTCGCGCCACGATTGCCGGAAATAGCAGTCCATCGAATAATCCTGGTGGAAGGATTTTTAAGATTGCATCAAACAGATGCTTTCAAACAGTTGGGAAAGCAAGATATAAATTCATCGAGACTAGCAAACAACAGTATACGGTCGATTAAAGATTATTGATACGTGGATCAATTTTAAATAAAAATATTTATATATCTCAAATATTATATTAGGCTTAAATTTACGAGCATCAACATTGCATCAAAAATATAAAAATAAAATTAATAAAAGACGAATGTTAAAACGATGAGACCAACTAGTAATTATTGTTTCTGTAGTAAGTGATTGATTTGTGTTAGAATAATTAAAATACAATAAAAATTGATATACTTAAAATATTTGTTTTATATAGCGCTGCAAAAATAAATAAGAAAGATAGAAGAAAGTAAATTTATTGGTACACCTTCTTTATTGAGAAATTTCGAATCTCACCATATCGAGCTCAGACACCGGACCCATACTTCTAATTAGAATATTGGTTTTGACCACTGTGGGCACGCCTGAAAAAAATGTGGAATAATTTATCAAAACTCCATGATTCATGAAATGTCAATATCAGCATCTAGAAAAGAGTTCGGAATATACAGCTTTTTAAAGAAAAAGAAAGATATATTGAAAATACCGGCAATATTGCAAGCGACAATTAGATCTATTCGGGCAATTAATTAATTAGGATATGCGCGGTTGAACGTATAATTTTTTAATTTCAATATTGCAACAAACCGTTGCCATTAATTCGGCATTGTAGCCTGGGGTTCTAGTTATCGATAATTAAAGCGATTAGACCATCGTGTACGATCTTCCACAGGTCTTCGAAAACCAATTATATCCGATATTATTTTCCGCCGTATGATGCTGCGATTGGCGCAGATATAGGCACATAATGCACGAAATAGTTTCAATACTGTAGGATGACCGCAGCACAATATAGCTTGTATTCATAAAATTAACATCAATATTAGATGCATACACTTATTTATTACGTTTATACCTTGTTATAATCGGTGCTCTAATAATATCATTTATAAAAATTAATCTTTTTTTAATTGATTATTAAATATTAAATAAAAATTTGTAGGAGTAGCTTTCTAAATCTATATTGAAAATACAATTATAAGATTAGTTGTATTGTTATATAACTATAAAATTGTAAGTAAATAAGTAAAATAGTAAAAATACATGTAATTTTGCAGAGAAGAAATTCTGTTTATTCTCTTGCACGAAGAGAATATATGAATTTCTAGAAAAACAAACTTTCTACAGTTTTTACTAGAAAGATATCTTATCATTTAATTTCTTTATTTATTTTTTATATAATTTCTGGACTTTCGGAGGAGAAATTTATTAAGTCGTAATTGTGTTTGTAGAAACATTCCATTAACACTTGTTTTTCTTACCTTTACCATGCGTGGGTAGTTGACTGTTTTCGTAATTCATTAATAGATTTTCGAGAACCATGGTGATGTTTTTCGAGAGAGTATCGTTCATCGTAGCTCTGGGCGTCCTGCTGCCGATCGTCAACGTTGATTTCAACAATTCAGACGACGGCGTCGTAAGGCCCGATGCTGCTTTCGTTTCGTATGCATAATAATGGTATTTGTACATAGTGAGTGGCACGAGAATGACGAAACTACGCATATAACACAGAAGTATGTTCATTATTCCACTAGCAATGAATTCCGTGTAATATCCTGTTTTACATAAAGAATTAGGTGATAAATTTCTTGCAAAATCTGCAATTCGTATTTTCTTACGAAAATTTAATCTAAAACTTCAGTCTGGAAGTAAATGGTTTGTTGCGGAATATTTGCGTTCTCTTTTGAATACCTTGCTAATTAATAATAAAATTACCCACGCACATACCCCTTGATAACTTTGGAGTTTCTAACAAACGGAGCGAATTATTGCTGAGCTATTTAATGCGGCAGGAATAAGAGATTCTGACGACAATAGTATGGCAATCACCGACATGAAACACTATGTAAATTATTAATGAACCCAATGCAAATTTAATATTAAGTAAATTAAAAGTTAAGCACATTTTATTGCTACTTTTAAAATAATTGAAGTTATAAATATAACTATTAATTGTATCGAAATCGCTATTAAATTATATTTAATAGCGATTTCGATACAATTAATAGTTATATTAATATATAGCTTAAATGGAGTAATAAGAAGATTTATAACAATCTCTTTTGTGATAACTTAAAATCGGCAAATTAAAATACAATAATTTAAATAGAGAGATAAATAGATTAGAAAGATTATAATGTGAGAGAAATTAAAAAAATTATAAATAGAGTAAATATTATATCTTACTGGGTGTCGATTCTGTCAAATTATATTTAAGATTATGGGTCCTAAATTAGGGTCGTCGATAATTGAAATTCATTAAGTATTTAATGAACATGAGTGCATTTTATGGATGTGTGAATGGGATTGTTCACTGTAGATGTTCCATTTGATTTTAAAGTTGATATTCTGTCCTACCAAGAGAGAAACGCATTTCAATCCGTATCGATTACTAGCATTTTAAGCCTAAAGAGAACCAGTTAATACGACCAATAGATCTTTAGTTTCCAATTTTTATAATGCTTTCGTTGCAGTGGGAACAATCGCTTTGCATAATTGACAATATGTGCAATATCCTTTAACAAATTTAGCTAGTTTAATTTAATATTCTAATTGTTCAAATGCTTATATCTGACGTATTTATGTGTACTTATATTCTTTTTTTTATCAATTTGATTTGATGATATATATCCTCTTAAATTATGTTTAATTAAAAATCACGTATATTCAAGCATCGAGTATAGATACTCTTATTTATATATCGACTTTTAATTAACAATTTCGAAACATGTTGCACTGTTATGTCAAGCGAAAATCAATGACGCGTTTCAAAAAGGTGCGCACGGTATTCGGGGCTTTCCTCCTCGAGCGGTGTAACGTGACATAATAATGACGTTAACGTTACAAAGATGTTACAAGGAGTTATCTAGGGCACGCTACGTTCTCTCTCGGCTCTTATGCCCACATTCCCTGTCGTCCTTCCGTCCTTCCGACATAGCCACCGCAAAATAGCATCGTCCGCGTGCCAGAACTTTGTTCTGGCGCAGGGGGATCGGACTATCCGCTACCGATAAACCGCGGCTCGCGACACACGCGTGAAGACATCCGCTCGCTAATTGTAAGTACAATGGGACCTTGTTGCTTTGACGATATCGTCCAAAATATCTTCCGCTAATTGGAATTTATAAATTCATGTGTCATAGTTTCATTGTGGAAAATGCAATATGTATATATGGAAAAAATAATGTATACGGGAATTTATGAGAGACTGAATATACATTTAACTGTCTTTGAGATATAAGTTTGACAAATTATGTTAATTTTAATTTCTGAATTTTAGTTTTACATGCGGGAAGATAGGTGCATATGATATATCATGCATATATATCACATTCAATTGCACGTTGTCTAAATGTTATATCAGCCTTTCCCTCGCATTCGTTTTAATTTTTGGTAAAGCACCGTAACGTAATAAAGTCGTAAAAGGGGTAAACGACGAGTATCGTTTGGAGTTCGGTTTAAAGCATAAAGCGAGGCGATATCGCGGCGAGAAGGAAAAGTGGAGAAGAGTGCCTCTTGTCACTCGCCGATTCAGCAGCCGTGGTCCACAAGGGCTCGCTTCACTGTTTCGAGAGAACATTATGCCCCGTTACATCACAATCTTGTGTGATCGTATGCATTTTGCATCCGATTTTCGGGCCGTTTGAGGCGGTCCTCGAGTGGGCCGTATAAAGTTTCAAGTGATGGGGCGCATCGTGTCTCGTCGAATACATAGAACGCAACATTACTGTTTTTTTTTCGTGCAAAATAATATAAGATTTTTAACGGAATAATATAAAATATCAATATAAAATAAATATAAGTAAGCTAATCATAAATCTCAAGTAATTACCTTTGAGAGATATAAAAATAATTGAAAAAGATTTAGATTTATTTTTGCAAAATAGTTTTAAATATTGATGGAACTTTTTGTATTGTGGATAAAATGTATATGACGTATATATTTAGACGAGAAATCTTTCAGTATGTGTGTATGTGTTGTATGCGAATTTTGTATACCACATTGATGTACATATACGGAAAACCTGTGGATGGCCAATCTTGTGAGACTATTGTAATCTACATTGCTCCAAACCGAACGTTATTATTTCTATTTGAGAATAGATTTTCTCGTCATATTTCTAGTTAGCAATTTTTTTCGCTGTAATTATTTACTAAGGACAAAGATTTTGCTGTTTGTTACAATATCATTTTCAAGATTCATCATTGTTATTTGAGTCGAGATGACGCGGAAGCTTTGAACCGAGCGTCTCGCGAAAGTACGCGTCTCTCTTGACGTTTGCACGGATAACAACTCCATAGATACGCTCAATTAAATTCAAAGGATAATTACATCTGCTTTGGAAGCCGCCTCGAAAACCGTTGTTGAAACATTTAGAAGCTCTTACAATCTACGCGCATATCAATAATCGCTTAAGATGCATCTTTGCGTTTCATGCGTCAGAAGCGGCTTTGATATGCGGCGATTGAAATTATTCATTATTTCAAGATGTATGCAAAGCGCTCGCAAATGTGTATAAAACAAGAGTTGCATTAAATAATGTCGAGATTGACCTGAATAATAATCAACGATGTTACAATTTCCTACACAGAATAGAATATCCGGGAGTGCACAATTTTTTTGTAAATTATTTGAATTTTCTAAGTTAGAACGATCAAAATGACATGTAATTTACTTTAAGGAGCATTGTAATTATTTTTTAACAATGGTGTAATTATTTATGAGCGAAACGCTTCATTTATTTGCATTCGAATATGTATTTCTAATGTTTCTCCGTGTAATTGCAAATTGCACTGTTGATTAGTATTGCAAAGGAGTGCGAAGCAAAACGGCAAAGCATTTATTATAAAGATAGAGGTGTTAAAGAAAATGTCATAATTTGTTAGCGCTATATTTTGCATATTACATAAAATTTTAAAAATTATTTTGTTTTAAATTTCTTGTACTTGTTCATGATTTTAATTAAATTTAACATGTTAACGATAGTTTTAAATAACAACTTATTTATCCAATGGCATTAAAAACGTAAAAAGGAAAGAATATAAAAACGAAATTTTTGTCTAATAATGTGATTAAAATAAATAGAAAATGCCGTATTATTATTAAAATAAACGTGCGATGACTAAAACATCTTGCTACTTCGCGATGATTTTCTCGCTATAGCGACTGATTATTTTACTCACAGCAGCAGCCTGCTCGGTGTCATCCTTTCAATGATGATTCGCGATCAGTTCTGCCAAAATCAAACGCTCAATTGATGCCCGATGAGTTTAACACTCGCCACGAGGTGCGACGGACCATTGCGGCGGCCGCGTGGATCTTCGTGCCGCGAACCCCCCTAAGACGCGAGCTTACAAGCGTCGCGACGCGCAAGTCCCGAAATCACGCCGTCCGTACATTTGCGCTTAATCCTTTAACGTCTCGCATGTCCGCGTGGTTACCGCGCGACGAACTTGAGGTCTGAATAACTCGTTCGTTTTGATTGACTCAGTCCTTTTCGTACCAATACAGTGTGTATATGATATGGGCGTGAATGGGACAATAACTTCGAAACTTCTTGTTGAATGGAAAAGTTTGTACGGTTTTATCGTGTAGTTTTATCAGCTTAATCGTGCTGGGGAAAGGAAGATGAGGATCTTAATACCAAAAGCCGAAAGCTTTTGGTTTGTAAGCAATTGATGGATGAAGGATTTTGCACGTTGGACTTTAAGCAATCGAGTAGAAACTCACAATCAGTTTTTATCTATGTGGACTTTTTACTTTTTAAATTTCGATAATTATTGATAATTAGAAAAGTATATCGAAGTATGCACATTTCATATTTTAAACTTATACATTTTCTCTGATTATTATATTGGTTGTGAAAATGTTTGAAATATTAGGAGATTAAAGAGCTAAATTGCATTTGATGATTTTGGAACGGTTTAAATTATATTTGTAAACGAGATTTCACACCTTTCACTTCTAGCAGCTATTACATTTAAACTTGTGTTAATTAGAAGGTATGTGCTTTCTGTCGTCACGTTTCAACTAGATTTCGTCTAGGTGAGTCGGCTTCGTTTACACTCAAATGCCACATTTATGTGGCCAAGAAATTGGAGTAACAATAAGATCTAAATGGACTAAATAGGATTTTAAAGATATAATACAAACTGTAATATATTATTATGTTAAGAAAATTTGATATTTAATCTCTAATCATAATTCACTCTAAACAATATAAGTAAAATAAACTATAATATCTACTGTATCTTAATAAACTCTTAAATTTAATTAAATTTAATTTCTTCATCTTTTTCAGCGATATACGTTTGCTGACAATACATAGGGCATCTTCTTGGAAAGTATCTGATTTTATAGATTTTATAGAAAGAAGTGGTCCCTCTACTTGGAACTTGGGAATGACCGAAAATACGGTGCTACGATTTCTCACTTGCGTTTCCTCGCGGACATCTCGAAACTGATCGAACTGCATCTTCCAGGGACACCGGGTGTTGAAATGATTTCCGACCAGCGACGGCGTTGCCGACAAGAAAATTCTTATCGTTCCTGGAAGGTAAGTGAACCCATCCTGCTGGCGGCTGTTTATCGATTGTAAATCTAACCGCTATTACGGTGTAGCACGATGCCATTTATTGGGTTTTGCAAGCTAGCTCATAAAATTATAAAAGCAGATTCCTCGGGATGAGAATATGTAAAGAGTATTTGTAATTGTTAATAATTTTTAAGATAATTTTCAGAGATAAGAATATAATTAATGAATTTGTTCTTTACTTAATATCAAGCAAATACCGAAAATCGATGTGATATAAATAATAAATTAGGCACAAAGATTCAGCCTGATCGGATGAAGGCATTTCTATTACTCGTATTATTCTCATTAACAGGCATAGTTTACTTATTATCAGTAATATATTTTTTCGACAAAAATTTTCGTCTATGATTTCGATAAAGAATCTGTTCTTAACGATGTTCACAAATCATCCTGTATATTTCTACGAAGTGTTCCAAATTACGTCAGTTTACTTATCGGATATCTTGGTCGCGATAACATGTGTGATATGACGCGAAGGTGAATCTTCATTAATGCTTAGCCGAGGGTCCATTAATTTGATCTTATCTTCGCGCTCGTGTTTTTTACTCTTATTTTTAAGGCGCATTTGAAAACCTTGCTCTCATTAAGGTATTGAGAAAATCGGGGATTCTTGGAGGATCGTGAATTCGTGTATTTTTCCAAATATTAGATTGTTTCTATATTATTAAATCGATATAACACCAAAAATGGAATAGCTGAAAAATATATAGTTTACTGTACAAGGAAAGTACACTTCCGTCGAATTTTTATTTTACGCATAGCGAGATTCCGTGAAGCGATCATTTCTCGGAAGAGCCGATCGGTTCTCGCTGCATGTCGCGAGATAAGCATCGATCGTCTCCAGCGTTTTCGTTGCATTACTACTCTAGAAAGTTAATGACACCTTTTTTCGCGTTAAGGAGCAAAGATGGTAGGAGACGATGATGGTGTGGTGATCGTGATGGTGGTGATGATAATGGCTATGGTAACGACGGAGACGTTCGATCGGCTCGCAGTGGAAATCCGATCGCCGGCTGTGTGTCACTAGGTCGACACACGGAGATAGAGTAGGTGCATGCGCCCTGCGCAAGTCGTACGGCAAGTCGCGGGGGTGGCTTGTGGGACGGTGACGAAAGACGAAGAGAGACTCCGAGAAGCGGAAGAGAGTAGTATCAAGGCGATTCGAGGAAGCGAGAGAAGAGGGAAACGAGAGGGAGGGAGAGAGCGAGAAGGAGAGATACCGGTACGAGGAAACGGGCGGAGGGATAAACGGGGGTGGAACGAGGCAATCGCACGTGAAAAAGAGGATGCGAGCGAGAGGGAGGACCCGCGAAAATGAGAGCGTGGGAGAGGGTGGATTCGTGAGAGCGAGAGAAAGGGGGTTTGAATTGCGACGGAGGGACAGAGAGGGTACCGCGCGTTGCCAGGTGGAAGTGAGGGGGATGATCTCTGAAGTGAACAAGAGAGACAAACAGAGAGAGAGAGGGAGAACGCGTTCATGATGAGCGAGTGAAAGAGGGGAGCGAAAATGAGAGAGACAGAGAGAGAAAGAGAGGGTCTGAAGAGAGTAATCGACAGTGGATCCGCGTTAGCTACCGAGGGATGAAAGGCAGCAGCCTCCGCGAGGCTCGTGGCGCACCAAGAATACCTCGCGCTTACGTTTCTACTCGACGACGAGGGTAACGACGACGTGGACGAGAACGAGGACATGGACATCGACGGGGAGTGATGCCGCGCGACGATCGATGACGCGCTCGTGACAGCGCGTTTCGGATTCGCGAGTTCGATCGAATCCTGGAGAGCAAACAGATCGAGTCCCCCTCCCCGGCGAAACGATCGGCTGAGTCGGGGATCTCGCGATCCTGCGTCCTTGATTGATCTCACGACGATGGACCGAGGTGCGTGCGAGTGATAACTCCGGTCAACGACGCGATAATCCGTCTAACAATCTGATGTCTCCGTCGGATCGACGATGAGATCGTCGCCCGCTTCGTGATTCCCGTCGGATGCAGCAGGTAATTGCTTGTGCATATAATATAAATCTATGTAGCGAAAGAAGTATACTTATCATACTGAAATAATATATTTACAGAGGTATGTTTATTCAAATATGATCTTGAATTTGAACGCTTTGCGTGAATTTGTAGTTCTGATTTCATTTAAGAAGTATCGGCAGTAAATCGTTTCTTAGGAAATATTTATAAAGACTGTTAAATAAATTTTTAATTAAATTTAAAAATTAATATAGATTAATGATAATTAATGAAGACAGCCTCTGTCGAGAATAGGTTCTGCAAAGTATCTGCAACAAATTTTGTTAACGAAAGATTTGATACACGATCTGGTATATACTGTTGCTAGAATGCTGGCAGAAAAATAGCAAAGTTTATCATTAAAATATGAGATTAATACAGATTAATAGCAAAAATCAAGTAGATTTTGATATATTTTGCTATATAGTTTAACGCAGGTTGGCGGCAGAAATAGAGCAGAATCTGCATTCGACATCTCATTTCTGCTGCCAATCTGCTGTCATGTTAATATCAGTAGGCTTTATATCAGCAAAACACACGAGTTTAACGAACACAGCCAATTTGCTAGCAATTTCTAATCAAATTTCCTGCCAATCTGCTGGCATATTATGAACAATTTGTTTATTAGAAAATAGATACTAGAGAATAGAATAATTAAACTCTAACATATATTTCCTATTTTTGTTCCTATTGATCTACGATTTAATATTATTTGTGTGATTCTACTATGTATTTTATTATTTGTAATAATATTTCGTTTGATTTTTCATATGTAATATAATTCGATAAGATAAATTATTAACTAATAAAGTAACAGCGAGAAAAAGTAATGTTATATACAATATTGGCAATTTTTTTCAAATACTTGCATAGGGTGTCGCGTGTATGAAATATTTCCTGTCGCCAATCTAAAACTCGGACATAAATAAAGCCAATCTAAGGAAGGAAAAAAGTCGTCCCTTCATTATTTACGGAGTATAGAGTTTCGTGACTAACAAGATGTTCTCCGTCTTGATTGTCCCGGGGGAATGGCTTTATCAAAAGTACGTAATATTGTCCAATATATTTTACACGCTCTTTTTATTGTTTTACGCGAATGTCATGTCTATAGAGGCAAAAGTACGGCTTCGTACGTGCGCAATCTTTACATAGGAAGTGAATAAAGCGCGAGGTTGGAGCACAAGCGATATGTGGAGCGTGTTATGCACGATTTCATTTCGGTCTTATTTTACTGTATTGTACTGTACAACGCGCCCATCCACATTTCGTTATGCTTTACCCTCCAATCTGGGTCAATCATACACAATAATGGAGTTATATCTCGTTTTTAATCACTCTATTTTCCATAACTGGAAATTTCACAAAGAAAAACACTGTTGATTGCCTCAGGACACAAATGGAAGGGCCCCATAATTTTTCCGCTGTCTTAATTAACGGCATTACGCGATAAAATTAGCGACAGCATTAAAGTATTAGCGTAAATCATTAGCCACAAAATAGCGTAAAAAAGCAATAACTTTTATTACTTTTTCTGAGAATGATAATATATCGTGTAATTTGTTATAACAATGGCAAAATGTAAGTTACTGCAACATTTAGATTAGAACCGCTCATTTTTACGTAAAGAATAAACTTATAGCATTTTCCATTGGAAAATACTCGCTTGCACTAACAGCACTGAGTGCTTGAGGCATATTTCATTGATAGTTTTAGTAAGCATGTTTTCAGTGCTGGGAGTCGATTATGTATGTTTTAAAAGAGTAAAAATGTGAAAAATGAGCAGATTTACTAAGATATTTGTAATTTCATTGATCAACATCTAGTAAATTTGCTCACTTTTCACATTTTTACTCTTTTAAAAAATACATAATCGACCCCCTAAAATAAGCCTCAAACACTCAGTGCTGTCAGTGCAAGCGAGTTTTTTTTCCAATGGAAGACGCTATTAATTTCGTTTAAATTAACTTCGTTCTGATTAAAGGAAAATTTATAAGTTGAACATGATTTCTATTTTTACTTGTTGTAACATCGGTGGAACAGGAATCCAGTTCAACTTATAAATTTTCCTTTAATCAAAACAAAATTAATTTAATTAAACATGTTAAGCTTACTCTTTTTGTACATTCCGAGAACGAAATGCATAGGACAGATTTCATGGGCCTTCTGTCCTTTGGATTAACCCTTGAAGGTAGAGGACTTATTGTGAACGCAAGGAATGTTACCGTGGAACCTGTTCAGTATGCGGGATATTTCCGAATAAATGCGTGCTTGCTGAGAATACATTGCGTATGGAAGTACACGTGAAAGCTATATGCGGGGTCAAGGGTAGCAGCGAACAGGCGGGAAGCGTGCGGAAAGAGTCGACGGGCGTTCTTTCCCTTCGTCTGTGATTACAGAACGGCGGCGGTGGCGGCAGCGAGCCGGTTACGGGGATGCCGAGGGGATGTGAGGATACCGCGAGATGACGTTCTCCATCGCGCTCGTCGTTCACTGACGCAATCCCGGCCGGATAACGAAGACGATTGGCAGGATGCTACCGCGCGGGCTGCCGCTGATCGTCCTCCTCCTCGTGCAGCTGCGTCATCGTATCGTCTGGTGAGCATCATCATTCGAATCCTCGCTCTGTCGTGGAAAATCACGGGGGATAACAAGGCTCGATGCTTTCCTACGTTCCAATTGTAATGCACACATGACACGCATTCGCAAGGGACGCGACTTTGATTACGTATCCCCCCCAGACACATATTCCGATAGAAATAATAAGAGATAAGAAACTTTTTCATAAACATGAAGTTTTTATATCGAGAATATATATAAATCTATTATTTTAAAAATATATATTATAGAAAAGAGAAGTAATCTTTTTTCCTCTCTTTCAAATCTTTATGTAACTAGAGGACTGTAATGTATTTTAATGTATTTTAATAAAATTGCAGTTAGGAGTTCTGTCTAATTATTGGATAAACTCTAGTTTAATCAGCTTGACACAGCTGAAGTCTTTTATAGATATTTCACTAAAGAAAAGTCAACTTTCGACTCGTTCGTTCAATGAACTTCAAACTGTTCCTAAAAGTCTTTAATGCAATAATCTATAGTGTGATTATAAAACTTAAAATTTGATTTAATATCTTAATAATAATATCGTGATTCTTAATTAATTATATAAATATTAATTATATACAGTAAAGAAAATTAATAGATATGCATGTATATATTGAAAATAAATTGATACAGATAATAATTAATAAGACAATAATTGATATAGATAAATAAATCCAGATTATTTTCACAAAAGGAAATAATTAGATACCTGAATTAAGTTTGCTGTGCGACATGAGTGATCACTCGGGCAATTAGAATTCCAATCAGTCCGCTGTACACAAGGAGAGACAACAAAGCTCCATTTCCCGGACAAAAGAGGAATCTGACAATTTTTTCCGAATAACGCCGCATACAAAATCGAAGCAATCTTCCCTGCAACTCGCTAATTTTTCCTCAAAGTGATGAATATTATGATAGCGAGCACAATGATCGCTATGGACCAGATCAGATCGACAGTGCCCGAATTGGTCAATGGAAGTAATTTCCCGAGGCGTTCCATTATTTCCTTTCTATCCATGGTTCTTTTCTTCGGTATTAATAT
Source organism: Tetramorium alpestre (assembly GCA_021460005.1). Lineage (NCBI taxonomy): Eukaryota > Metazoa > Arthropoda > Insecta > Hymenoptera > Formicidae > Tetramorium > Tetramorium alpestre. The sequence continues at coordinate 1,491,312 of JAJVSH010000034.1, read as the reverse complement.
ATATTAATTTCAATATTGTTTCTCGAGTATGTGTATATTTTTGTTGCACCGTTGTACATCACATCATACATGTGACATATACTGTATCTAGAACATTTACTTGCTTTTTATATAAAAATAATTTGCTATACATAAAAATATCGGACCAACCTTAAAATAAATGATTTATCTTTGTATGTCAGGAAGAAATATATATCTTACAATTAGATTTTGTCAGGATCTGTCCATGTTTAAAATAAAAATGAACGTCGAAGATGTGAATGTTCGGGGCGTACTTCAAAAGGCAAAATTTTTGTTTAAAAATTGATCTAATGGGGAACAATAAATCTTGCTAATATATGATTACTGTAATTTATACGTTAATTAATATTGAAAGACATGTAATATTAAATTCCATTTATAAGAGACTATCCTATAGTCGTTTCAATATTTATTTGACATATTTAATAACGTACTCGTTAGTAAAGATATTTTAACAGTTTTAAATTCTATCGATAGTTTTTGGAATTTCGCACTTCACAGGGCTTCTCTAGAGAGCACCGGGTTGTCCGATAGATTGGAGAACGTTACGCAGACAATTTCGAGGATACTCGATGGCTACGATATCCGATTAAGGCCGAACTTTGGTGGTAAGCATTGGATCGATCTTTGAACGTTTTATTAAAAATTATCTTGAAATTAAGCTTTTTTACAAGTTCACACAACGATATCTACATTACTCAATTTTGACAAAAATTACTTTGTGTGTTCATTACATTGAATAAGCTACATATACATAATTAATAAGNTATTATAATTATATTAATAATTATTTTTTATATAATTATAATATACATATATATATATTAATAAATATATATTTAATATTTCTATATATAAAATCTTAATGAAAACATAAAATTTAAAAATACAACACTAATGGCGTTTTCCATTGGAAAAAACTCGCTGGCACTCATTGTCAGTGTCCTCTAGTTTTCTAATTTTCTTGTTTTCTTGTTTTCTTGCTCATTAAAACTACCAATGAAATACGCTTCAAGCACTCGGTGCTGCCAATGCAAGCGAGTTTTTTCCAATGGAAAACACCATAAGAAAAACATATCGAAATAGACTTTACAAATGGAGCTATTGCTCATATTAGGGTTCCACTGTATTTTATAGAGTTAAATTTTAGAATAGAGCTCGAAGGTAGAGCGATATGGAAAGCTTTTAATGAAGTTTTCCACGTTATTCAACGAGGCATGATCGCAATCAGCACTTTTAATCGATCGTGCAACGAGAGGAAGTAATTTGCTGATATTATTAATGGATTAGACGAAGACTTTAAGCTATATTTCTTTCTCTAGTTTTCTTGCTTATATATCGTAAATGGTTTAAAAAATAGAGAAATTAGAATGTTTATTTTTTAAATTATGTAATGAATATAAAATATCAATAACAGATTATTATTTAAAGGCAAGCCATTATTAGTCGGGATGGATCTCACCATCGCGAGTTTTGATGCAATTTCAGAAGTCAATATGGTGAGTATATAAAATAAAAAAGATATTTATAAAAATAAAGAGTATTTGCAGAGCAATAATAATTTTTAATTCGCTACTAGTATAAATATTAATATAAATTTAATAATAGTTAACATTAATATAAATGTAATATTTAATATTTTTATATTTTATATTTTACATTTTATATTTATTTATATTTATTTTATATAAATTCAATTTTTTAATCCTACGTACGAAAAAAATGTTATCATACATATGAAATTAATTGTTAAGTTTAAAAAATACTTTTAATATTTTACCTTGCTTCTTTAATTTATATTATATTATTTATTCTAATCTCGTGATATATGTGTATGTAAATCAATACTTACGTTGCGTTGGAGACATTTGAATTGGAATATTATATACACAAGACAGAATACAAAATTCGTTCTCTCACCGACATTCATCCTTGTCGCGATTCGTAAATCGATTCGTATCCCCAGGGTTTGGATAAGCCGCATTCGACATGCAACGAAAGTTTCTTTCTTTTTTCTTTATCCATGGTCGCGTTGAAACGTATTTTCCAGCGATATTCTTTTCTTATCTCCTTTTCTCCTTGAAAACAACGAAACAAATTAACGTACATACGTTTCATATAATTTTTTTAATTAATTACAACTTCTCTTTTAGCAACGTTAATCATTATTTACATCCTAGGATTACACGATAACGATGTACTTAAATCAATATTGGAAGGACGAGAGACTCGCCTTTTCGCATGAGGACGAGATCCTGACTTTGAGTGGAGACTTTGCAGAAAAGATTTGGGTCCCGGACACATTTTTTGCCAACGATAAAAATAGGTAATCGCGACGGCGAATAAGTAACTGTGACCTCTTGAAAGATCCTTTTGCCGAACATTCGTAATTATTTTATTCTTGAAGTTTTTATTTAATGATATTTTATTCCTTTATCTCCCCAGCTCTGCCGTAACGTATCGTTTTACCGAATTTATTGCAGCTTTCTGCACGATGTCACCGAGCGCAACAAACTTGTTAGATTATCTGGTGACGGCTCGATCACATACGGCATGAGATTCACAACAACCCTGGCCTGCATGATGGACCTGCATTATTACCCCCTCGACTCGCAGAATTGCACGGTCGAAATCGAAAGCTGTATGTATTGGAAATATGCGTCTACAATTGATCATTTGAACGTATAGCATCTCTCTTCTTATAACTATCGCTTTATATAAAAAGATAAGGAAACCACCTTTTTTGCATTACAAAAATAAATCTCCTAAAAATCAGTTTTTAAAAATATTTCTTATCTTTTTAAATTAAAAGTATCAACTTTATAGCTAAATTAATGTCATTTAAGACATATGTATAAGAATCAGTTATTTAAATACGGGTCAATGAATAAAGGAAGCAAAAAGATTGAATTATACTAAACTGCAGATTATTCTAAATTATACTATTCTGAATGTTCAGATGGATATACGGTGTCAGACGTAGTGATGTACTGGAAGGAAACTGCCGTACGTGGAGTCGAGGAAGCGGAATTGCCGCAATTTACGATAATCGGCTACGAGACCAACGATCGAAAGGAGAAGCTGGCGACGGGTATCTATCAAAGGCTCTCGCTAAGCTTCAAACTTCAGAGAAACATCGGATATTTCGTTTTTCAAACATACCTGCCAAGTATACTAATCGTGATGCTCAGTTGGGTCAGCTTCTGGATCAATCATGAAGCCACCAGTGCGAGAGTTGCTCTCGGTACGCCTTAACAAAAACTATAATTCCATAAAATTAAAACTAGTGTAAATTTCATTTTTTCTTTTTTAATAATAAATTACGATCTTTATTTTCTAACAAATATTGTCGCTAAGAAAAATTTTATTCTTGTTAAATTTATAATCTAGTGTAATATAAAATGTATAATTTATTATTTACTTCTTTTCAGGTATCACGACTGTATTGACAATGACAACAATATCGACAGGTGTTAGAAGCTCACTGCCACGAATCAGTTACGTGAAAGCCATCGATATCTACCTGGTGATGTGCTTCGTTTTCGTATTCGCGGCTCTGCTGGAATACGCGGCGGTCAATTACACATATTGGGGCGCCAGAGCGAAGAAGAAGACCAAGAAGAAAGAGACCGATGAGAAAAAAATACTATCTTCTAAGACAGGTAAAATTAGATTGGTGATTCTTAAAGTTTACGTTATTTTCTAGCTTGTTCGATTAATTCATTTCTTCAGGGAGCAAAGCCAGTTCGCCTTACCCCGGTTCCACAGATGCGGATATCATAGAGCTTCAAGACCTCAGAATGTCGCCTCTGCCGAGCATCAGAAACAGGTCGGGCTTAGTCAGCGCATCATTGGGAGCCGGAAGGGATCACGACCCGGCCAAGTTTCCGCCGAGTTTTCGTATTTCCCGGACCGCCGCTTACAACACCCACGGACGAAATAGTGGTCTCAGATACAGAGGCCCGAGACCGCATAAGCCAAAGGTATGCGAAAACGGTTCTAGATAAAAGCAACTGTACTGAAAACACTTGAGAAATTTCTCAAACATTTCTACCACGTTTTTGCGTTTCACATTTCTGTAAAAAAAGATACTTATGCAGGACTATAAAAAATTAAAAGAATTATTAGAATTACTTTTAAATTTTTTAAATCACTTTTTTCTTTTTTTCTAGAGTTTCAATTTAATCTAAAGCTACTTAAAGTCTAAAATTGTAATCTTACAGGTGTTACACGCTCTACGTAGAGGAGCTTCCGTATTACGTGTATCGATGCCAAAGATCAAAGATGTAAACGTGATAGACAAGTACTCGCGGATCATCTTCCCGGTCAGTTTCATGCTCTTTAACGCCGTATATTGGATCTTCTACTTCGTCTGAGCGGAGAAGAACGAATGAATTAAAAATTGAATTCCGCTCGGCCTTGTGTGCGTCTAAAAAGGACCAATCGATTCGGGAGGATCCTTTCAAGTCTTCTAGCATGATCATCGAACGATATGCAATATTTTTCAAGAGGATGAAGGTCCACCGAATACTAGCAGGTGATGAAAGTACTGAATCGAAAGTACTGCCACGAAACATTTATCGATAAAAGTAGAATGGCGGAGGACTCGTGTATGCCAACAGTATTTACGAAATTTTCGTTAATTAGAAAGTATATAAATATATATAGCGATAAGCAATATGAACGAGTGACAATATGTTCCTAATGAAGCATGATAGTTTTATCATGTTCGTACGAGAAAGGTCAATAAATAGATATTTGGACGACAAAATTTGCGATGAAACAAAATATCGGAATAAGATATTTGCGTCCGTGATGATAAAAGTGATCAAAGTCGTACATTTTAATTTCGAAATAAAATGTTTTTGTGTATTAAAAATTATTCTTTTTTATCGAGAAATACATATATCACTTAATGATTTAATGAAAAATATACCTAAAATATACTTCTACTCTGTTAATTTTTTTCGTAATGATAAAGTGTTATAAATTGATATAAAATTGAATTTTTTTTTGTGATTTTGTTCACCTTCATGATTGCTGGTTTGCTTTTATTCAAAATAGTTCTCCCACAATTCCACAAATTTAAAATCGATATCAAAAGTGCGGATCACGTTCAATTAAATTGACTGATAAAATAAAAGAGATTATCGACGATAATAAATTATGATTTGAAGAAATACGAAATAACGGATTGGTAATGAACATCATTCTTTCTACATATTATTTAATTGTTTTCACACAATTTTTAGTCACGTAATTTGCATGAATTATATCAGATATCATCACGTACAAATTTGAAAGATATTTTTCTTAATTAAAAATGTGCAATAAAGTGTTTGAAGAGTATAGAGACAGTATATTTGTGGTTTATCGACAATTTCTAAATATAAATTTAAGAAATAAATATGGCTATAAAAATAGTGAATAACTACGTATAATAATCCGGGAAATTAAACACGTATCTACCGTGAATAGATTTACAATTATACGGAAATTTGCTTTCATTATTTTACAGTAAGTCGTACATGCAATTTCGAAAAATCTTTATTTATAGGAGTAAATAGGAGCATCTGTTAACATATGTAAAATAGAGAATAATCTCTATTAACGATTGACTAAGACACATAATGATTTACAGTGTAAGAATGTCCAAACTTCTGTTTGACAATTACGTTACAGACGAATGGATCGAATGGACATATTTTTAATAATTCAATTTAACGAGATTGTTTTTATAATAATTAGATGTACATGTATATATATATATATATATATATATATATATATACACATGAGCAGTTTAATAAAAAATAAGTGTACATATATGCTACATATTTTTATATCATTAACAATCCACTCAACATTTTAATCCTGTTTTATACGTTTATGTTATAGTAGTATTTTTCATTCTTCTTTTTATTTACTTCTATAACAGCAACTTGTTAATTTAATTTAGAAATTTAAAGAAATAACCTCGTAATATTATGTCTTTTATATATGGTTTCTATTATATATCCTTAGTCCAAAAATACATCCATGTTGAAAATTACATTAGAATTATATAAGATAAACACGAGAAAATAGACGAGAATATATTTTATTTAAAAAATGATATCTTTAAGGAGATTGCTACTGCCTATGATAATTATATGATGAAATTGTACATTTATGCATATTTAATATATAAAAGTATAAAATTTCTTACTTAATTTGTATTTTCAAGTTCATAATGCTCGATATTTTTACAGGCACATGTCTTATATAACAAATATACTATATATATTTACTTATTCTACAAATACATAAATTTTTATGTAGTTATTCTACAAATGCATAATTTTTTTTCTTCTCACCAAACGTGCAGCATTGTCATGTTTACTTCTCATCACATGGAGATTTGTATTATAAACTAAATATATATATATATATATATATTTCTCTCTCTAAAACGAGACACACGATCAGATGTAACTGTACAAGTATGCTTCAACAAGTATATCTGCCGTAAATATACCGAACGCGGTTGTGCATTTACACAATACAATTTTGTTCTCAGTTTCCTTAAATAATCATACATCAATACATGCCATTCGTCATAGTGCACAAAAACATAATATTCTGTTTTAAGGCTAATAATAACTGACTCACACGGTGTACTGTTATACATGCTTAGGCATACCTGCATAGGTTTATCGGATCAAATGTAATAATCTATTTGCTCCTGTCGTTTGCACAGATAAAAATAATTATAGATCTGTTATATTCACGTTTATGTCGAATAGACGTGCTTGTACAGGTATAACAATTGTTCCTGAACGTGTGTGGCCCGCTTAATATGAAATCTTTCAATATTATCAAAATATTTTTGGCTCTTACTCAATTCTAAATTTGTGTACTTTAATTATAATACTACTATATCACTATGTCTCATAAAAATATTATAATATTGTAAAATGCATGGTTAGAGATCCTATAAAAAGTAATGAGCATTACCCTCCATGATAAAACTCTGATATAGAATTTGGTATTCAAAAATACCATACTATGAGTTCTATTGCCTTAAAATATACGTTTAAAGATCATGTACTTTACGCGCGAACAGTATTGCTCCCATGCGTATCCATAGCGCATCTGACAACGTTTATTGTCTCTCACGGCTCTGTAAGCAAGCACTAACGTGCAGCAGATTGCCGTGTAATATGGCAGAATGTCTTTTGCCAAACTAATACTCGCGATAGACCATTGCATTATAATGTCACCCAAATAATTGGGATGTCTCACATAACCCCACAATCCAGATAACATCAACTTCTTTCCACGTGACGTCGGGATGGTTTCCAAATCTGTGAATTTCAAGAATGTTAATGTTAATCTTAAATTTAAGAAAGGAAAAAAAGTAATAATTTCTGTTCGCCTTTATGCTCACAAGGTACTGTAGGCGAAACTGGATTCTTCCTAAATTCATCTTTCCGCAAGTTACTAGTCCTATACAAAGTATATCCCATTACAAAGAACAAAACGGATACGCCAGCAAAGTAGTCAAGTTTCATCCTGAGAAAATCAATCAAATAGGAATTATCAAAATATTGCATATTTATATATCTATAAAATTGAACTCACTTCTGATATAGTATAAATCTTGTGGTCAGAGTCGTTAAAAACGGATACAACAAATGACTAACACATGTCATGTATCCGGTTCCCTCATACATTATTGTGAAAGATGTAAAGATAGCGGCTTCATATATTAATCCATGTATAATATAAAACAGCTGCAGCAAAACAGCTAACAATGCAGGTAAATCAAATTTCTCAACATTCAGATTCTTTATATCGCCAACAGCTTTAATCACGACGGCTATGTTTACAATCAACTGCAAAATAATAAATTACATTTGATTTTTATTATTATATGTTGTATAATCTTACGTTAAAAATAAAAATATAAAGTAATTACCGTGCCAATGAGAGAAGCTCGTATCAACAGCAGCTTAATGTCCAAAGTGCCAATTCGCGGATTAATCTCCCTGCCCTGCCAAAAATTATATATCTTGCTGTTGGTCGATGCATATATATTCAGACTGGTCAGTGGAGCTTTTCCTGCCTTGATATACAATCCCATAGCAAAAATCGTTCCCACAATCCAACCACTGATTGACAATTGCATGATATTATTCAGGATGTGATCACTGATCGGTATTTTCATGTATTCGCATAAACCAAATATTAGTATTGTCACTATAGCGCTCAAAAAGCCTGAAAAATTTTATGAAAATATAATAATAATACCGTAATTAAAAATTATACCGTAATTAAAAATTACACAAAAATATGTTATACCGTTTACGCGATATTGGAGTCTTCCGATTTTACTCTGCTGTCCGTCAATGGTTTTCCCAATCGGTATAATCGAAATACAAGCCAATAATATTAAAAACGCAATGTAAGCCAGCAATGTATATAAATTTAAGTAAAACTCCAAGTTGACAGGAAATTTTACAAGTGCAGATTTGCACAGTCCTTTCAAGCATAGTAGTTGTGGTAGGATTACAGACATCGGTAATATAAATACGAGGAAAAATGTCCCGATCCATCCGCCCCATTCTTGTGGTTTGTCAACTCTATTTATCTCCTTTTCACGTTTCACCACTGTTTCCCATTTTTCGCTTTCATGCAAAGGTTTTGTCAAATCCTGAAACAATCATCGATATAATGCATCACCATTCTTGGAAAGAAAAAATTATCATCAATATCACAATATATTTTATATTATATATTAATAATATTAAAATATATTATCAAAATATTATCAAAACGTACTTGATCTCTATGCACTGAATATCCTCTCTCTTTTTCTCCCGGAGGATAATCTTGTACATAACTTTTCCTCTCCACCGGAAGCGAGACGGCTCTATATTCTTCAGCCTTCAAAAGTGTCGGTCTACGCGTTACAGTCATAAATTCCCTTTTCAAACGTTGTTGCAGAGGCAACGATTCAGTTGGACTCTCCTCCTGTGCGTTGCTTTCTTTATGGTTGCTTGTTTTGTCTATTCATACAAACGAGAATGATTTGCATATGAGTATCAGAATGTGCGCAACTAATGTTAAATACACTTACCGCCTTCGATATCTATGCGGGATAGAGATATCTTAGCTTGACGCGTGCTACGAACAGGCAATTTCCTAGACGTGATCGTTGGGGATCTCGCAGGGGATCTGGTCGATTGTCTTCCTGGCGATCGCCTACTCGGCGACTTCCTGCTGGGTGAAAACCTCGAGGGGCTTTTTCCCGTTCTCCTGCTTACTCTGACTGTAGATCTCCCTGCTCTTTCAGCCTTTGAGAATAAAAAAGAATATACAGGATAAGCTTCAAAAAAATTTATCCTATACATTCCTATATTCCTTAATACATAATTTTTAACAATGTTCCTTCACCAATCGCTAACTAATTACCTTTATGTCACTTTCTTTAACTGTGAACTCAGAACCAGTTTCAAATTGTATTTTATATCGATCGCCTTTAACGTTGAGAATCCTTCCCTTATAATATTCCAAAGTATTCGGATGCTTGGCAAGAACTTCTTCACCTTCGGCGTACTTCATTGTGAGACCTAAGTGAAGCGCATTCCAAACATTAACTTAAAATTTAATTAAAACTATTAATTAATCCATCAGCTCAGTTTAGATAAATCTTTTCTAGCCCAATGTCATATATACATTAGATGCAATGTATAAGTATAAATATGCATATATATATATATATATATATATATATAATGTATATACACACACACATATATATAGATATGTCACATAACGGAAGATAATTAGATCTATCAGACTTATATAAACAGATTTAATGCAATCGCGGCTAAAAAACAATCACTTATTGCTTCGTACGCGTAGATGAGAGTTTCGACGGACAATCGTACGGCGTAGGAATTCGATCCGGTCGAAAAGCGCGGGGTGCCGCGTAAGTTTCGTAACCGACCGTTACGAAGGCCGCGTAAACGCAAACGGTCGCAGGCTCGGAGGCGTTTCGCGGGAAAGCGCCCGGGCTCGGCGCGCGCTCCCTCGCTTCGGCGGGCTCTCGAATTCGGAACGAGCAGGCTCAACGGGACGCGCGCACTTACTTGTCTTGTACGGTCGGTCTCCGCTCCAGTAGATATCGGGGCCTCCGACGCCGCGAAAAATAATAAAACTTCCACGAGTCGCGAGGTTACGCCTGATACCGCATCGTAGTAGCGATGGGGGAGGGACGCGCGGTGCGCGAGCGCGGGCCCAGGCACGCGCGCCACGCGTTCCGCAACCCATTCGATATAGGCCACGCGGGAAATCGAAACCCACGCCGTTACGTCAGTACGGCGCGTTCGCAACTCGCCGCGTCGCGCTGAGTGTTCGCGCGCGTCCATCCCGGAATTCTCTCTATCTTATCGCGGCGAACCGGAAGTCGTACCACGGCGGAATGTCGTCGGTGAATCAGCATGGTCCCTTTGCACGAGGCGCATGATTCTGCGATTAATTTTGACTTTAGCTTGGTTGTCTCAGTCGGAGATAACTTGCAAAGGTTTTATTCCGTATTTTTTAATCTTTTAACACATTTCTTAAATATGTAACGATCAATGTATCGTTAAAAGAAATCAAATTAACTGCGTGAGATAAATGAAGGTTTTATATGAATAATGATTAAATAAAGAATAAAAATTATGAATGAAGGATAATTGAAATAGTAAAGGTTGAATAAAGGATAGATATAATTGATAAAGAGCGACTTTGAATTATTCCGAGAACTATATGTAATAATTGTATTGCATATTAGTTTATTAAAGTATTGTTACAGTTATTATCATAAAATATCGAGATACAGAAATTCTGTGTGTAATACATGTTGATATTCTAAATTCCACAATTTGGATGAAATTCTTTTTATCGTTTTATATGCGGGACATTTTGATATATTTTAATACATAAACTTTTATAATATACATATATATTTCAATATTATTATACAAATATTATAATATTTTAATGTATATTTAATATGTATGTTTTAATATGTGTACATACATATTTTATACATGCAAATTGTTAACAATATCAATTAGGAGTAGAATATTGTGTTAAATTAGCATTTGCATTGATTTCGAATTTTGCCAGCTATTTTCCCAACAGAGCTTATCGATATAATTTTTGCTAGTAGGAACCAAGCAGAATCTATTATTTAAATAAAATATATTTAAATAGTTACAAAATATATGTAGTACATATATTGTACTAATGTAAGTATGTATATACATACATTCTGCGGTCAATTTGCCATCACATTCTATTAGCAAATTATATTATATTTCCATTGGTATTCTACGTGGAGAAAAATTATTAGACGTTTTGAAAAATCTGTCTTTAACAGATCTTTGACAGAATCTTTTTTTACAGATTTAGAATATTGGAATTATTATTCCAATATTCTAAATTATAAGATTTATTTCATAATATATAATAGAAATTCTATAAATAATAATAACATGTCACACTCACTTTAAATTTCGTTTCCAATTCGATTCATATAAGATATTTTAGAATAAAACTCTTTTTATAATCTTATACGCCATGTATATTTTTCTAATACGCCTTATATTTTTGTGTACATTTTAATTTTATCCACACACACACATACACACACACACACACACACACACACACA
>JAJVSH010000034.1:1312648-1469569 GCA_021460005.1 Tetramorium alpestre | reverse complement strand
TATATATATATATATTATTCGGATGTAACAAATAAACGAGCAAATAAATTTCGAATTATGTTTCCTCGTCGTTGATTTGACCTTGTGCTCGCTTATATTTGCGATCGTATTGTTTTACGGCGAGTCGACATTTCGCTACGTGATTCATTCGTCGCTAATACATTCGCCGAACAGATATGCATTTCCAGACGATTTACGCACTGCTGCTAATGGACGGGGAAGACAAATTACGCGTACAATGAATGCAGTAATAGCAGGGAAAATCAATTGCACGTGAAAAAATTAATGTTCACGATTTGAATTTACAGAAGAGATAATTTATATTCTTGAGATCGTTAAATCTCTCGGTTATAAGATTTTCGAAAAATATTGACATGACGATCTTATTTGACGTTTCATTACTTGGTTTAATGTTATCTGAATCGAGTAAGTTTGAAAAAAAAGAGAGGCACGTATGTGCTTCTAAATGGCCTTTTAACAAATTACCAGTATTTCGTTGTGGCGTGCAATTTGCACGATTCACGCGTGTCTTTTTAGCGTTTATTTCTCAATCTTCTCAAGGTAAATAGCAAAAACGTGCGCAATATGTTCGAGCAATCGCGAAAATGCATAGTGAAAGTGGGTTGTAAGTCGGTTGACGAGGAAATTGATAATATGACATCGCAGTACTGACAAAACATGATATTGTGTGCCGGACGATGATACGCTGCATCATTTCCGCGAGCTTTGTCTCTCTCTCTCTTTCCCTCTCCCTTCTGTCATAATTTCTGAAGTATTTTATTAAATATATGAGCAATTATCTTTTGTTAAAAATACGAATAAAAATTGCAAAGAATCGGCTCGAGAAATCACCATTTCGTATTCCGTGCAGAAAATGATTTCCATCGCGCGACAGTTTATAACGCACTCGTGATTCGGTGAGATCAAGATCTACTTTTCTGTGTGTGAGCCCCTTATCTTTTGAGTGTTTATTGAACCCGTTATCGTCCTTTTATCGATGTCGAACATACCTCGAATCTGTGGCTGTTCAACTGCCAGATATTAAATCGCGTTTCTCTGCCATAGATTATTTTTCGTCGATTAAATTCTCTATCACGTCAATAACTTCACGAACGATACGTTTCTAATTACGTAAAAGCAGATTTATCCGTGATAAATCAGTGAAGTTATCGTTATTTGTGCGTATTGCAAATGGTTCTTTTCATACATAAAATCTCGATTATATAATTAATAATTTTTTATCTATTTGCATTTTAATCTAATTCAATTTAAATTTCTACAAGCTTCTACTCCTGACAAGCTTTTGCTTTACGATACGTGCCGCGACGATCGCGGCCGCGGTCATTTGCGTCTGGAAATGTAGCGCGGAAGCGCGCGGACTTCGCTATCAACAGGCGGTGGTACAAACCAGTAAGGTTGGAATAATTAGAGCGCGTGCACAAACAATACTAAATGTGATTCATCGGACGCGTCCGAGAACGTTGCTCTCCCTTTGGGCCGCGTTTATCGTGGTGCCGAATCGCAAGCAAATTGTACGCTCAAACGACGGCAATTAAATCGCTCCGCGCCGGAAACAAATGCGGGATAGCCGATACCTCGTCCTCGATAATTGTCGGAGCTTTCGTTTATCTTTCGCGACGGCCACTTCAATTTTTATCGGCCTATACGTGCGTTCCGAGTAAATTACCAGGCCGATAAACACCGCGTAAACGAGTAAGCTGTTGAAGCTGTTTTGTTGGAGACGTATATCTCCTTGGCGAAATATTTGAGCTCTGTCGTGTAAACGATTATCACGATCTATCCCGAGATTATTTTCTTCGAACGAAAAATAATGTCGAGACGCCAATTAAGTTTGCCCATTTCCATTAAGTGCTCACATAGCTTGAATATTTCCTTATGAGAAAAAATTTAATTGAACTAACTAGTATTTACGTCGAATTATGTTAAATAAACTAAATGAAAATCTTTTAACTTATAATCTTTCTAAATGTAAAAATTTACTTTTTCAACACGCTTTTATTGAAAATTTAAGAGACTTGAGAATTATAAAACTTTTGAAATTGAAAAAATTTATTTGTGTAATTTATAAATTTATAAAAACAAAAGTAAAACTTTGGTTTCTCTGAAGGCTTTTTCGCATTAAATTATATTTAAGAATCGAGAGTACATATTATAATTCTGCGTAAATCCGAAATAATTCATCTCTCTGCGAATTTACAGATATTCTAATAGACGTAAATAACCGTCAATTAATATGCCATTAAATTTTCCCAGAATATTTCAATCAAGTATTGACGTGGAACGTATCGAAGTGCGGATTTACCGTAACGAATCGAGACACATCCGTTTGTTTACTCGCGCCGCATTCAGACCGCCACGCTGAGAAACTTTTCCGCAGAGCTGAGAAGCAGATGGTGTGTTTTCATGCGTCCGTGCCTTCGGCTCTAATTGTCGCTGGTTATTATCTAATTAATTCATAAGCGTCATCAGCCGTGCGAGCATTGCGCCGCGCGATCGCACAGAGCATTCGCGTGACTGGAGCTCGCGGCCGCGTTCGGGCTAACTTTTGACATTGTCCCGGGATTATTGCGAGGTTCGCGCCTACCAAGCCGGGCCATCGCCGATGTGAGGCGTTCTCTCGCCGTAATCCTCGCCACGGTAGGCAAGCCGGCAGGCTCCCCGAGGGAAATTGAGCTTAATCGTGCCACGCGCTATGGCTGATTCGGCGGACCAGCGTCTCGACCGTTTCGTCGTAAGTTCCATCTCTCTGATTCGATCCAAGACCTCACAATTAGACGGGCGGCCTTAAAGCTTTGTTCTAACCGCGCGAAAAGACGAGACTTTCCGCTCGTCGCGGTTCTCCGGCCTTCCAATTTTCAGAATCGCGAGCCGATACAGGGATACGAAAATGACATTCCCTTAAGGAACTGAATTGAGATCGTTTCGTTGAAATAAATTTCTTTCGCTCTATCGAGTTTCAATCAACCGTCTATTTTGCCCGAGTATACCTTAAGCTCCCTTTTAATTGGGAGCTCGCAATATTTTATGTCTTGTTATTGTACATGACAGTGTCCCACGATGGATTGTAATCACCCATTGGCCGCGTAGCGAAAATAAACGTGCGTCAAACATTCCTTTAAATTAAATTCTATGAAATTCATTTGAATCGAAGCTGTTATTTTCTCCGTCACAAACAGGCCTACTCCTAAGATCGCTGGTGGGATTTTTATAGCAATGAGACGTCGACTCCAAGCCCCAGAATTCTGACGCGCGCGATGACTTAATTCTTTAAAAGATTATTTAAATTTCGTTACGTAGCGCGTTACGTGAAGCGAGCGACCAAATGAATGCAAAAATCTAACATTAAAAAACAGAAAATATTATTCTATATACGTGATAAATAGATTTTCTGCATTCTAGGATTTATTGTTCTAAGGCAATGATGCGTAAATTGCGGGTTGCATAACAATCATTAGGGATTTGCAAAATTCTTTCCGCTGTTAATATGTATTAATATACAATTTATTTTAATGTATAATATTTATATGTATTGAAATATAAAAAAATTAATATTATATACACATAAATTAAAACAATTAATTAAAAAAAAATTATAATTATCTTTACATTATCATTCATTTACATATCTGATTAACCCTTTGAGGTTCAATATAAGAACAAAAAATTTTTTTTTAAAGGTAACATTTATCATACATATAAATATTTATAAATAATTGTCAATTATACAATTTAAAAATGTATTATTTTACTATACTACTTAAACCCTGATTTCGCAGTAAAATTATTAGGCGATTATCGTTGTTTCATGTATAGGCCACATGAAATATGCCCATGTTTCTGAACATAATAAAATTTACTTTCCAGAAATAAGCATTTATGAAAAGCAAATTCTCAATTATTCAATTCTCAAATATTCAAAGATACTTTCAATAAGATTTAATGGTTGTGGCATAAGGCCAACGTTATATGAAATTATTTACAATAGTGATAATAATTGTGTCAAAGCAATTATTTCCACCAGAATGCTTTATAAGTCAAGAACTAAAGAAAGTTTTGTTTCAAAACCAGAGAATCACTAGAGAAAATAATATAAAATAATGGTTTCACAGCGAACCTACTAAGTATTTCATGTTACTGGAACGCTAAGGATAAAGAATGAATGAATCATCAAATTTCTGTCTAGGAAAAGGGATCGCGAGCAGAAAGAGATTTGCCTGCTGCTATTCTAAAGCTGCAAAAATGAGGTTTTTACGAAATAAACGCGAGTTAGGGTCTCGAGACAAAGCGAAACGTCCCTGTGAAGAGTCTCCTTCTCCCGATGATCGGCGCGGATGATGCGCGCTGGAAAATACAGCTCGCGCGCGTGCGTCCCTTCACGCCGCCGCCGGAACGGACGTCGGAACGCTCGCCGTGACGTGTCGCGCAATTCCGTTCGAGTGGGGATGCACGCGCGTGAACGAGAATGCAGCGTGCACATCGTCGCGAGGTTCACGTAGGTGAGCCTCGCGCAGTGCCGCGCCTCCTCGACGATGACGATCACGCGCGCGTCTAGGCCGAGGAACGGCTGAGTTGCAATCCCGTTGAACGCGATTCCGCAGGATCGGTCGGCGTCACGAACGACGAGGCTATTTCGCTGTTTAAAGATATATGAAAAAATTTTACTAATAAAAATAATAAATTAATTGAAACTATTATTTTTTTGCTCGCGAGACTTTGCTTCAACGAACTTCTTGACTTGCCTCAAAAAGTCGCGATAATGCGAGCTTTCCGCGCACATTTCCATCAATTTGAATGTATAATTCCCGTCGGAAAACTACGTACAGAAAAATATCATTCTACAGAAAAGCAATTACTTATTTTACTTTATTTTGTTTAAGTAATACACTGAAAAAAATTCTGGTTAAAAGTGAACGAATCAGAAAAGCTTGTAGGTGTGATCAAATATTCTGGTTATTATAACGGAACTCAATACTTTATAATTTATAATAAAACGGAATTTCTATTAGACTAACCAGAATATTTGATCACGCCTACAAGATTTTTCTGATTCGTCCGCTTTTAACCAGAATTTTTCATTGTAGTTTTCTTCAGCAAAGAATATTTTCTTAATAATAGTTTGATATACTCATCACAAGTCCAGAATATGTTTTAAGTTTAAGTAAGTAGGTAACTGTGATGCTTATGATGACTTTATGATAGATTTGCAGATATATAAACTTACTAATATATACATATATACTTAGAACAAGTATATTTATCGTAGTATATATTTTTCTGTGTATATGCTCTAGGATCTTAGATCGACAAACATGCGGAAACGAGACTATCCCGAGAAATTAATTCGCCGGTCCCGATTTTAGAGCTCGGACGTCGTCGAATCATCTCGCTGATCCGCCGGGGAAAAAAAGCGCGGTCTCGATTTAGGAAACGTTACACGCGATGGCGGAGAAGGACGTGTCCGCGCTTTGTTCGCGGAAGTTCGACGAGCTTCGAGAGTCGCCGCGCGTTCTCGAATATAAATAGAATCTGCTGTGCTCCGCACCTCGCGGATATCCTCGATATAGTGCCACTCCGGACGTTCTGAACTGCGCACAAGCTGTCAGTATTGAGAAAGTCCGGGCGTCATGAAGGGGGAGAGAGAGAAAAAAATAAGCTAACGGCAATTACCCGCGATTATCTCACACGTATCGAGATCCACTTGAGATGAGCGCTCTCGATCGTTCTGCGCAGGAAGTTTGAGAGCTATCAGGATCGCGCGAAAATACAGGGAGCGTAGAGTTTGTCTTGAAGACCAGAAAAAGAGAAGAAAGAGAGAAAGAACGCAAAAATTGTGCGATTATAAATACGCGACAATTTATAGTGCCACGTGTATATCGTATTATCTTCCTTTAAGTCGTCAAGAGGGAGTCGTCAGGCGACATCCGTGGGAAATGACGAGAGCGTAATTCATAGTTCTTCACGCTGATTAGCGAACCCTTCCATGAAGGTGCGTCAAAGCTGACTTCGGAGAACGCTGTGTCTGACTTCTAACATTTACGTTTCGTTGGAGCTGCCGGGGATGTCCGGAGGGTGTCCCATGACGCACATCCGTTGAACTTCTTGCGGATTTAGCGGGAAACTCGCGGCTTAAAAGGAGATGTTCCATCTCCTTAACCCTTTACGTCCCAGTAGTTCCGTTGAAACTACTATTTCATATTACTTTAGCTAATGGTTCTCCAGTTTAAAACGTAATTACCTTTGACTTGTCAAGTACTCTGGAAGTCTCCAGCAACTACTTTGACACAGTGTTATTATCATTATTGTTATTAATTTTTCAACTAATTTGATAGTGTTATTATCATTTTATTATTAATTTTTTAATAATAATGCTGGCCTTTTGCCACAGCCAGTGAATCTTACTTAAAGTATTTTTACATATAATAGGGAAGTTTTCTTTTATCTTTTATATATCGTAACACATTTTAAAAAAATAAATTTTATTACGTTTAAAAACACGGATATTTCATGTGATTTGGTATGTATGAAGCAACGATGCAGTCTAATGGCACTGCAAAACCAAGATCTAACAATAAGTTATGTATCAGAATAAAACATTTTTTGAAATTGTATAACTGAATTATTTATAAGTAGGATGTATATACATATAATACACGTTCGTCTTTTTAAAAAATATTTTTTTTTTAAATTGGGCCTCAAAGGGTTAAGCTCATCGCTGTCTACAGCCGCGTCGACAAACACGTGCGGGTACTCCACGCATGTACGCCGAATCGATAACCGTGACGAGATCGCTGTGACAAGAAAGAGGGGAGCGGGAACGGGTTGAGTGCAACGGGACGAGTTTTGCAAACGAGTTACGTCCAACGTGATCGCGTGATTGATTTCGCAAAAGCAGCGCGGGGTTCGGCAACCCGGGCACCTTGGACGGAAGCGGCGTACTATATTCGTACGTGACAAAACGCGAGGAAAACAAAAGGGACGGAGCGCATCGTGCGCACCACGCGTCTTTTGTTCGCGGTGCACGTGAGTCACTTAGCACGTGCGCACGTCGCCGACGATGCCAATTGAAGTTTCCCTCCCACTGTGTATGGTGTGCCGAGAGAAACGGTATTGTTTCTCGGACACGCGAGGAAAACAAATCGCTACAAAGACTATCTATACACCTCTCGAGTGTCCCTAGATTAATTATCACATCATTTCATTAATTAATTAAACAGGTCCATTGAAAGATGGAATTTCAAGGCAAATAACTGAAGTGTGATGGATTGGGGGAAAATCAATGGATTGCAGCGTCCAAGTTCTCGACAATGAGACGACAGGTCCGGTGAAAAATAGAATTTCAAGGCAAACAAATGGAGTGTGATGGATTGAAAAGATCGTAGGATCGGAGCGTTCAGGTTCTCGACAATGAGACAACGGGTTCGGTAAACAATAAAATTTCAAGCCAAACAAAAATTGGAGTGTGATGGATTGAGAACCGTCATTGGATCGAACCGTCCGACTTCTCGACAGCGCTTATTCAATTTCGATAATGAAAAGAGACTCTCAAGATTCCTAGCCGAATGAAGAATAATAATCCGCGAAACGCGAAAAGCGAGGAAAGAAGAGAGAATCGCGGCGCGAGGCGCGCCGAGAAAGTCGCCCGACAGAAAATCAGGAGAAATTCACTCGGGCTCAGCGAAATTAATCGAGGCGCGTCTCCCGCCTCTCGAGGAACCCGCGGCGAGGCACACATCGCGAAAACTGCCTGCGTGCGCGCATCGAGGGCACCGCTGATATCACTGTCCTCGCAGGGCGCTCTCCTTGGATCGGAGAGGAGATCAAGGAGAGAAAGAATCAGGGAGAGAGAGAGAGAGAGAGAGAGAGAGAGAGAGAGAGAGACAGAGAGAGAGAGAGAGAGAGAGAGACAGAGAGAGAGAGAGAGAGAGAGAGACAGAGAGAGAGAGACAGAGAGGAGAACCCTCTCCCACTCTCCGCATCGACGGCGAGTTGCCGGGTACCGGCGCGGCGCGCGCTGCGCGCGATGGCAGTGCGCTAACGTGAGCGAGTGCGTCAGTGCGGAGCGACGACGAGCGACGACGCGAGCGTGCCAGTGCCAGTGCAGGTCGGAGCCGACATGGCAGCGGATTACGACGAGTGATTCGCCACGACGGGTGGATTGTGGCGCGCCCGGAAGGAGTGAGAGAGAGCGCGTGCGGTGACAGAGACCAAGAGAGAGAGAGAGAGAGTCGCGGGGGACGCGGAATACGAGAACCGTGAAGAGTGCACGACGTGATAAACTCGCTCTCGCGAGGACCGAGGAGAGCGGGCGTCGCGGGTCGCGCCGCGCCGCGTCGCCTCGCCTCGCGTTGCGTTGCGTCGAGCGCGCTCGAAAATAGAACGTTGCTTGCGAGACCGCGAGCGAAGCGAGCGAGCGGGCGCGAAAGAGAGAGGAGACGGAGGAGGGACGGCGGAGCAGGGCGGAGAAAGAAAGAGAGAGAGACGAGAGTGACTGACGGTTTAAGGCGATCGTAGAATGTCGCGAGTGTCGCTCAACAAGTCGCAGTACGGCTCGCGTCGCGTCCGCAAAATCAGCTCGGTACGGTTTGTATTATGATACGTTATGGAGAGCATGGAGAGCGTGGTCAGTTTTGTCGGTTACGTGTGAATCCCCCTCTCCCCCTCCCTCTTCCTTCCTGTCTGCCTGCCTGTCTAATTCTCTCTCGTCCTACCCGAGCCTATTGAAACAGAATTAAGATGTTTTCTACCTGAGTGACCCTTGTATTTAGCAGTTGTACGCAACGGTCAGAGTGTCATTCTTCGACAAAGCAAGGTTTAAAAGACCCGTGGGAGCGGCGAAACATCTGTTAGATCTCTTTAAAGACGTTTCATTGACTGTTTCGCGTTACTCCAAACGGATAGGGAACAGATGGAGTTAGGCTTGTGTTGTGCCTGCGGTTATAAAATTCTCACATCTCGTGCTGCCGAACGCTATCGATTTCCGCGCGATTCAGCCGGGCGGACCGGCAATTTGCAGCGCAGTTTGCGCAGCCTCTCGGGCCGCGATTGCTATTTACGCGTGTTTCGCGTGGCTCTTCTCGCGCGACGAGTAAGAAGGCGACACGTGACTCAGCCTTGACAATCGGGGCCGGTTGATAGACGGTTCGCACACTCGCCACGCGCGCGTTTCGCGTATACTTCGCATTACGTCGATGCGTAAGTGCACGTACGTGCGAGCGCGCGCGTGTAACGATGGCGAGCAGCAAGGTCGAGCGAATCGCGGAGAGAGAGAGAGAGAAAGAGAGCGAGCTTCGCGCCCGCCGTCGTCGGGTGGCGCGATCGGAATGACAGCGGCCGCGCCGATCAGCTGATCAGCTGTGGCCTTCCTTTCGGCCGAGTCCAACTAGCGCGCGCGCGCCGCATTTAAATTCGTCTTCGCGGCCGCGACGACGCGAGGTCGTTGATCCAAATTCATTAGCGCGAGGGACTCCTCCGTGCCTCCGCGGCGAGATGTAAAGAGGCGACGGAGGCCAGACGGCGACAATGAAAATTTTGCATGATTCTTCAAGTTAGAAAGGCGTTGCACGAGCGGTCGAAGAATGCAATTGAAATTATGCGAGATCCTTGCCACGAGACTGTGATCGAAATTGTACGAAGAATGAGAATGATTTTACTAAATTTTACAGGGACTAAAAAAACTATCTGAAATATACATCATAGTATTATATTTTTTTTTTTTGGAGCAATGGTATGATGCATTTGTAGCATCTCTAGGCGACAAAATATATTTTTTGGATCCTACTAGCTTTTTTATAGTGATAATAAAATCCACCTCATTTTAAAAAAAGTGAAACTGTCTAGTTTTTGGATTCAACTCTTCAATTGAAAAATTATACACAAATTACATAGTAATATTCCATGAAATATAATTATATTATAATACATTAAACAAAACTCTGTCGTTCTTATCTCGACGTGAGGCATAGAATTATTAGCGGATAAATAATTCGGCTAATGTCAGGCGTTTACTAACGATTGAACTCCCGCTTATCTCTGATTGCCGAAGTAATTAATTTCAAACGTTTTGCTTCCATTGATTCTCGTGGCTCAATAATCTCGTGTAATTATCCTAGAAACACCTGCGAGTGCTAAAACATCATTGATTAGTCGGTATCGCGTGGGCGCAGCTCGATATTTCCCCTTCTTGATTATCACGGTATTAATACCTCGATATTAATAAGCTGTTTTTTTTCATTGAAGACCAACGTGATCGCGTGCACCGGATTAACAACATTCCGATGCATTATTCGGTAGTATTAACGAACTTGGAGTAATACGAGGTGAACGTAATATTTATGAAATAATATTATAAAAAAATAAATCAACACGTTCCGTGGTCGCTAACAGCTTCAAATTGGCAATCTCTAATCACAAAAGCCTTTCGAATAGAATTTCAAATGTAGAGAATTGTTTTACACTCGTAGATTACGTTTTCCATTGTACGTGGAAAGGTAAATTTAAAAAAAAATCGGTCGTTTGTATAATTTGAAGTATCGTTACTCGTGTAACGAGTCGCGTTAATCATACACCGGCGTGCCTAATTGCATCTCGCGAAACGCAACTTGGATCGCGCAAACAATCGTTCCTTTTATCGATTCGATCTTGGCGTCGCATTCTACGCGTGCGACGTGTTGTATCACCTTGGCCAGATGTAGCCTTAGAGGTTGATTAAGTCACAGTTAGCTATTTAATATCTGTGCTAGTGCGTTTGCATTATGAGATCATCCAGACACGTTGCGCTCTGCTCTCGCGTTACGCCCCGCGATAATTTCTGGACTCGCGATTAACGAAATCGCCGAGGCGTGGCATGCGGTCTTGCATATGCGCGAGTTCTCCGATTTCCTCTCCTGTGTGTGTTAGTGAAAATCTGACTTATTTCTGATGCTTTCGACGTTACTTGTTTTGCGCAAATTCGAAATGCTTTTCTGCGAGAAGCGAAAGAGAATACAAAATCCATGAATTATTGAAATATTTTAAATTTATTGTCTTTATAATTTTCTTTGGAAGATAAGAAACAATCTTTTAAAGATAATTATAAAAATAATTAAACAGAAAACACGCGAGTAATTTATAATTTTCAAATTATATTAACGTAAGTTTTTTTGTGTATAAAAAAACTGATTCATTGAAAAAAAGACACAAATTTATTAAATTTAATACATTCTGGTTTTGTGGAATATCTTAAGATATTCATTGTTAATGTATTTTTTTCAATATACCGGGAAGATTGTATTTGTCCGTGACTTAAATGATGAGACATTTAATCGAGTATATTTTAAGTCAACGAATTAGAGAATGAATTCTTATGCACCAACACGAAAGGAAACTTTTTCTTAGAGCATTCAAGGTGAACGGCAAGTCTCATTCAAGGCGAATGCAACGCGTGTGTACTACGCGAGGCATAACGCAGTCCTCAATTATATGCGTTTGCTGGTTTTTCTGTGAAACTATTAAAAAGATACGTGATCCGAGTATATGTTGTCATGTAATTACTCGCGCTAAATTATCGCAGCATAAAAAATTTGAGTCGCGATGCGATAAGTGGAAATTGTAATTCATGGTAATTCTCTGCCACGTTTTAGCAATACGTTTAGCAAATATTACTAAAGTTATAACATGGATGAGAAAAACAGACATCTAAAATTACAAGTATCTTTTCGTTCAAAACTTCCTTTTACGGTATAAGAGTTATTCTTTAACAAATAAAATATCGCGCAATGGTGTTTAAATTTATTACTTATTTTACAACTCATAAAATCGTTTTTTTAATACATATATTTGTTGAGAACCCGTTATCATTGCGCTACTTTTTACTTTCAGACGGAGAGCGAATACTCAGTAGAAGAACAATCGAGATTAACAGGGACCGATGGACCGGGAGGTGATGAAGCTTCGCCGGAAGATGAGGGAGGTTCGCTCTGCGAGTACCACGATATACCACCACCTCCGGACGGTGGATACGGTTGGGTGGTGGTATTTGCATCGTTTATGTGTAACATGATAGTGGACGGCATTGCCTACACGTTCGGTGTCTTTTTGGGAGAATTCGTCAAGTACTTTGGGGAAGGAAAGGGCAGGACCGCCTGGGTTGGCTCATTGCTGTCTGGAATGTACCTTAGCGCTGGTAAGATACGCATGTGAATTCCTCTAAAATTTCGTTAACTGAATTTTGAAGCTGAAGGTTGTGCTGCCACCGAAAAATATTGTAATGGTAATCTCGTTTGTAGGAGAAACCAATTTTCTCTTTACAAAAATTTTACTTATACTCAGAAAGTTTAATAGTGAAATATGAAACGAATAATCTTATCTTTTGATCGAAATACCTCCGAAAGTATGCTTTATCTTAATGAATGAAGATTAGATTGTGACCTTGTTGTAATAGCTTTTGATAAAATTCATACTGATATAGTTATTAAAATAACTTTTAGTTTTGGTGACATATTTATCCCTCCACACACATATATATTTTTTTATATTTTCCTTTAATTTTTCTAATTAATTTTTCCTCGTCGTAGGCCCTGTTGTCAGTGCTTTAACGAATAAATATGGCTGTAGAGCAGTATGTATGGCAGGAAGTTTCTTAGGTGCCGCCGCATTTGTACTTTCGACGTTTTCGAGCAGTGTAAATATGCTTATGATGACTTATGGTATTATGGGAGGTGCGTAATGATCCACTTCGATCGACGTTCTTTGTATTAGGTCATCCCATAAATAATGTGGTGATAAAAGGGAGCTTGATTTATTCTTTAGTTCAAAATCAAAAGACTTTTATCGCCAGAGAAATTGAAAATTTAAGATTGAATTGGGAAGAAATTATAAATAATAATGGAAAATATATTTTGGATTAAAATTAAAATGTCGAAGTTTTCATTGCAAAAACACTGCATTACTTATAAGATGATCCAATACTTTGCCAACTTATTCGTTCTTCACGTTTCTATGATTATTCTTTTAGGGATTGGATTCGGTTTGATATATCTACCCGCAGTAGTTTGTGTAGGCTATTATTTTGAAACTAAGAGATCCTTAGCTACCGGAATCGCCGTGTGTGGATCGGGATTCGGTACATTTGCGTTTGCACCTCTTGCGACTATGTTGCTGGAGGCATACAGCTGGAAGGGAGCAAACCTAATCCTGGCTGGCCTCATCTTAAATTGCGCAGTAAGTAAACAGTGTGAAATCATTCAGTCACTGCTTCTCGCTGCTTTGTTTGTGCAGGGGTAACACAAAGCTTTAGATTAATCGAGATGGCATCTCGTATATCTGATAAAAAAAAATTCTAATAGATGATTTTTAGGTATTCGGTGCCATGATGAGACCTCTGGAGTATCCAAAAGCTTCCTCTGTTAAGCCGTTGTTGCAAAGAATGGCCGAGGAGAAAAGATTTCAAATGGAACGTGGTAGTATCGGTGGCTCCTATTTTATGGTGCAATTACCGGACGGATCCATGGAAAAGAGAATGAAAATGCCCATTAATGTTGATCCCGGTGTTCATTCCAGCTTCAATTTAGACCAATTAGTGCCTGGTAAGAGACTCTGACGATCAAGTCGAGTGTGATAAGATAATTGTGAAAGTGGAGTAAGTCGCAAAAGTACACATCGAAAAATTAAATTGATCATACTTTTTGTTTAACGTTATGTTATTAGATTTCTTTTAAAGTGAAATCAAATTATTTTAATTGCTTCAGAATCAGTGAAATATTGGAAAACATATTTTAGTGTGCAAAAGTTTAATTATCTCAAAATTAAATTATATTATTTATTTTGTTTCCATAATCATGAGCGCGTACGCTTTCCGAGTAATTGAAATATTAATTCGCAACCTCATTGAATACCCATAATATTAAAGGAACTCCTTTAACACCAGTTCCGACGGTGCCAACCCTTCCCACCATATCCGAAGTGAAGGTACAAGAGCACTCTTCCAGTGGACATACTAGTGATAGCGGCAGCATGGACTTAAAGAACATTTCCAACAAGAGCAAGAAAAATATTGATGAAACCAAAGACACGAAGGACGCGGAAAAGCCCGAGAACGAATTTAATAAGACGATAATCCCCAGAAACGCGTCACAGCCGGCTTTCACAACCCATGTTCAAGGTTTGCCTAAAAATGGTTCCGTGCCATTCTTCGACAGAATTCGCAAGACGAGTACCAGCGAACGTTACAAGCCTAGCCTTAGTGCAATAAAGAATTCTAGGACAACGCTTAATTCTAACGGAGATATTAGAAAGAGCTTACATCTGAGACTTTCCACGAGCAGCATGTTGGGATCGCGAAATAACAATGCTGAAGTTGATGTAAGTCATACATTTTAGAGATGAAAATGTTTTTCTTAGAAAATGTCTTTATACTGTTCCTTCTCGACAAATCAATCGCATAAACATTTTTCAAATAACATCTGTTTTAGGATGGTGAGAGTATTACTTTTACTACCAGTAAAGCTAGTATCCCAAAGGAGAAACCAATGGTGGTCCGTCCCTTGTCGAGAAAGGATATTTTCTACAGTGGTAGCGTAGTCAATTTACCAGAATACCAAAGTCAGAAATCCCTCGCCAATTATCGTCAGAGTGTTGTATCTATTCCCAAATCTGTACGTGGTGACTTGAAAGATATTGATATTGAAAAAGCGCAACAACGTATGTATAGCATTTTTTCATATACGTACATATAACTTAAACGATATTATTAAAGCTCGGAAAAAATAATATAGATTTTAATTTTTTAGAACCCTTATGTCCTTGCTTGGTACTACCCGAATCGTTCAAGGAAGCTTTAGCGACGATGATGGATATGTCTTTATTGAAAGATCCTGTTTTCCTCCTAATTGGTATTAGCAATGTGTTTGGTATGGCTGGATTGTACGTCCCTTTTGTATATCTGGTGGATGCCGCGGTCTTAGATGTATGTTGTTTATTAATTTTTAGTATACACGATACACAGATTACACACGATATCGTAATTCAATGATGTCATTTCTGTTTTTAAGGGAATTGAAAGCAATTCTGCATCATTCTTATTATCTATTATTGGAATAACGAACACAATAGGTCGTGTGGCTTGTGGATATATCGCCGATTTTCCGCAGGTCGATTCCTTATTGCTAAACAACATTTGCTTAATTATATCTACAATCGCAGTAGCCGCTACACCATTTTGTCATAGTTATGCCGCTTATATCATCATGAGTATATTTTTTGGGATAGCAATATGTAAGTTTTAACGGTACAACTCTGTTAAATATCCATTATCTTAATTATTCAATATGGATTTCATTTTGGAAATTTTTAATATTTTTTATTATTTCGATTTTAGCTGGGTACATCTCATTAACATCAATCATATTGGTGGATCTCTTGGGATTAGACAAGCTAACGAATGCTTTCGGCCTTTTAATTCTGTTCAGAGGGGCTGCCGCTATAGTTGGCTCACCCTTAGCGGGCGCTGTTTATGATGCCACGCAAAGTTATAGCATCCCGTTTTTCATGGCAGGGTTTTTCTTCCTTGTAAGCACTGTTACTAGTTTCATGGCCCCTGCTATGAAACGGTGTACCACACCGCAGGTAAGACTATGGCTTATATCAATTTTTTATTTGATGTTATTTAATTACACCGCGGCTTTTGTATCTGACGTTATCTATTATCGCTAGATTTTTAAATAATAATATTTTACACTAGTTTATACGATTGACTTACTAAATTATTTTATTTGTTGCAGACTCAACCTGTGATATTAGATACATTGACTCCAATTGACGAAGATATTGAAGAAGAGAACGAGGAAGATATACCGGAGATAATAGAAACTGCGCCGTCACCCTTAGAGCCACCCGAGAAGGAGATCAAGCAAATAGAGTCTGTTTTATAAATACTTCTGATCTTTTTTAAACGGATTATGAAAATCGCCTTCACTCCGAGCCACACTGTGATAGGGCTGCTACTTTTGAAGTTTTAAAAAAAGGTACTTCTTTGTTACACTTAATCAATAAAGCACAAATTAGTGGCATACCTGATGGAATTTTTATCGTACTTACAGTTAGACTTGTACCATATGTTTTATCATATTTTCTTTCGTATTTTTTATCGGAGCGGATAAACGCGCGAAAATACCATCAGGTACAGATACTTATTGTTAGTTGCCTATATGTAATAGTGAATAATAGATAGAATGTTTTATTAACCTAATCAGTATCGATCAAGCAGTATATATAAAGAAAAAAAAAGTTAAATTAAAACAATGCTCTTGCACGTGCATATCGAGTAATCTTGTATAAATTATTAATCTGCAATGTAGGAATACAATACTGTATAACTCGGCAATTATATAGTATGCAAGCGTACAAGGATTGGTCAAAGTATCGCTGATTGGACGTTCGTTTTAATCATGACGTTTAACAATGTATAAATGAATATTAAAAATTTACCTAGGCATTCTACTTTATTAATTGTAACATATTTCGCGAAAATAACTCGTGTACGAAACAACGACGTTTTTTTCTGATCAACGTACGATTGACCATCCTTGATCGAGAAGATCCCACCAATGACCTATCATGTTAGTTAAATCTATTTTTGGCCGCATCCAAAGATACAACTTGAATTATATTCATAATTCAGAGAGATATTTTCTTGCATACTTGCGACAAATGTATATATTATATATACATATATACATACATATATATAAGTGAAAGAATGTGAATTATTAATTTACATGCAACAAATATATTGCTGTTGCGCAGGATGAACTGTAAATAATTTATAGAGAGTTTCAAATATATATATATATATATATATATTTATATATAAATATACATATATAAGTATATATGTATAACAAATTCTAGAATTAAGCTAACGAGCTCTAGAATTAAGTTAAGAATAAAGCTCATAATTATAAAGTTATGGGTTTTCCTGCACGCTGGAGTCTCACTGTGGGACCTCGCGCAATTAATGTATTCATCAAGGGATAATTAACGCATTGTTAGATAGACTAATTAATATATTGATTATCCGAAACAGAGAATTCTTCTTGATGTGTAAAGAAATGCGTCTCGTCTGCTACAGCTAGTTCGGGTAAGTGGATTTAAGCGTTTAGCTGATGGAACTGACTGTGTCGTGCAGGATAGTACTTAGGAAGCACGTTAAGCAATGCAAAACTAATTTCGGGTCAATTTGTCCCGCGCGATGGCCAAGAGCAAGCGATTTGCGAGCGTTTCTCGTATGTGTGTGTGTGTGTGTGTGTGTGTGTGTGTGTGTGTGTGTGTGTGTGTGTGTGTGTGTGTGTGTGTGTGTGTGTGTGTGTGTGTGTGTGTGTGTGTGTGTGTGTGTGTGTGTGGGAGTTATATATAAGTAATTTCCTTACGACGATGACGATTATTATTATTGGATCGATGTAATTAGCGTTTGCGAGAGAGAATGTACGCCTACAAACGTACATGCAACCAACGTATATGCGTATATATGCATTATTACGTATGTAAATCTATATGTATACATATAAATTGAGGAGCTCGTTGTGTGTGAATCGTGTTGAGTGGCAAATGCACGCGTTCCACCGCGTACATTGTATATAGGACGTCGTAACGATTACGATTAATTACTATCGCGCGCGGTCGTTGGTAGAGAAAAATGAAAAAAAATAGAAGAAGAAGAGGAATTGTTATATCGATAATGAAAACCAACAGTGCTATTACACTATTTGCCACCGCTGCTCTGCTATTGCTAATTATTACCATCTATCACAATTACAATATTACTGTAGTACAATTTACGTGAACACACGTTACTTACATTTTGTTTTACAATCGTGTGAGAATGAAGAAGAAGAGAAGAAGAAGAAGAAGAAGTAGAGAAAGAAGCTGTGCGTAGTTTTCGTGGTCTCAATCAAACGCGACTGTGGCATATATGTACGCACGTACAGCCATGTGAAAGTCGCGTGTACACACGCGTGCACGCGCGCCGCGACGAAAATCCCGCGTGCAGAGAATTACATTATATATTATATTATTAGATTATATAAATAGCGTCAACACGCGCGCGTGCTCACGTGACATTTCGCACACGCACATTCAGTATGTAGGCGGAACGAACTTTACGTGCGTTGGATGTACAGTAGCATATGTGTATGACGTGCGTGCACGCGCGCTCACACGCAGAGAAATATTGTGGTGATACAATCCGGAGGCGATACGTATTTATCATTTGAATATCGATATTTTGTAAATGTTACTAAGAACGCTAACAAATATCAATATTCCTGTACTGACAATTGAGCGCAAATTGAATCGGTAATCTTAGGGAGAATGTTACTCCGAAATCTTTTATTTCCCAAGGTATAAGATAGACACTCGCTGGAGAGAATTGAAACGACTGGGATATTTTCTTAATAACTTATATCAGACCACTGACAGCTGAGACGACACCTTTTTTATATTTGGAATGCATATTTGCATGTCTGTATAAAGTGTTCACATAAGGTGAAACACAGATTTTTTACATTTTTGGAGTAAAATTCTTTCTAAAATTTCACAATTCGATTAAGAGATCAATAAAAGAATTTAGATTTGAATTTGATTTGAACATGTGCGATTTCATTGTTGAGACGTGTTGTAATTGCGTTTCAAATACCGCAGTCCAAAAACCGACTCGGACACTACATCGGGGTCTAAGAAATGCGGCGAACTCGAACGTCTGTCGGAATTTTTTTTTCATTTAGAATTAAGGAAACTTGTGGAGTTTTACTAAAAGATATAAGATATAATATAAAAGACGGTAAAATATAGAAGAAGTAAGAAGACATAATAGAAAATTTTTTTAACAGATACGACGGCAAAGCATTGATTTTTTTCGATGCAAAATGTCCCGCAAAATTTTATCGGTCAAGAAATACGGTGGAACTTGATTAAACTCGCGAGACATCTTTTAGAGGATTATGCTTTCCTGGATATATTTTCGACAAATAGATTTACTAATACATTTTTTCATCAGATCCCAAATGTGGTGTTCTAGTGTCAAGTGAGAATATAGCATTGTCAATAGGTAGAGCGTTTAAGAGCGAACTATCGTCATGGCTGCTAATTAGTTGATGTTACGAGTGCTATTCATGCGCAATAATACACGCAATCGAACGAATTATTATTTATCGAAATGTTCGTCTGTTCGTGGCGAACGACGCCGGTCTTCGATTCTTGTGTAATATACGTTGATATCTTGTGCGATATACGTTGCCGCTACTGCCGCACTATTCTCTCCGCGTGCGAGCGTAATAAAGAAAGGACGCGCACGCCCTACTCCGTGCATATGTTAAACATATGATATGGTACAAAAAAAGGACAAATGTATTAGGTGACGTTTATCGAAAATTGAAGAGGAAATTATGAATTTTTATTACTGAAAAGAAAATATTGCGTTGACTCGTTCATTTCTTGCATGTATCCCCCTTATGTTCCGACCGAGGAAAAAAAGTATACTTTATAATGCGCCCACACCTCGACTTTCTCGAATCGGGTTTTTCGTGATTCTAACATGTAAATACCGGCGTACTTCATTGCGTGTAAATGGCAGGTCGGATAAATTATAATCAGCAATAAATTATTGTATCAATTTATATATTTAGATATCTATTGCGTTATATCGCTGCAATACGCGGGTTTCGTTCCTGGCGAATTGTCGGATAAGTACTATGAGCTTGTCACTGCATATCTGCGGGGATTATGACGTCAAAGGCGAAATTTATTCTTGCAGCGTACGTTGAGATAAATTACTTTCGTACATTTGATAGCATATACTCTATAATATACTGCGAGGATGTTTTTTGATTAGCAAGTTACAAAGCTATAAATCTTCATCAATTATCTGAAACGAAGTGCGAAGAAACTCGTAGCGATTGTCGACGCATAAATTAAAAATTACGCAAATTATGTATCTTATTAAGACAAAAAGTAAAAAGATAGTTTCTTCGATTCTTGTTCGGTTTAAATTAATAATAAATAAAACCTCACGTTTTAAATTATTTTGTATATCGGAATGCGTATAGTACATTTCATTCTTGGTCTTCAGCTACGTTGAGAGAAGGGGAAAGTCGGGCCCCTAGCCCCTTCCCCAAGCTAAGCTTTTTACCCAGGCTAATTATGCAGTTTTAATATCGCTCTAATTCAGGTTTGTCCATAAATCAATCCGCGAAACTAGTTAAATCCGCCTCGCGCGCTATTTCGAGAGAACCTGGCACCAAAAATATTACTACGACGAGATCGCGATCTCTGCAAACCGGAATGGCACCAGGAAGTACCCGACATTATCGTGCAACAAGACAAGAGACATTACAGATGTACGGACGTGACCCACACCGTGCAGGTGGCCGAGAATGATTGGTATGGACGATCATTGATGCGTTTCTTCGTTTTGTTTTTTGTTTCTTCCCGCTGTGGTGAACGGGACGACAGCGGGACCATTCCTCGAAGCAGACACGTGTCCCCGGGACGCATGATCGAACTCTCGTTCCGCTCGAACTTTCGTTCAAGCGTGGATAATGCGAGGAGGGGGCTCGACATGCCTGGCGAGGAAAAATTGCGCCGGAGGTTCAGAGGAACGCCTCCGCTCCGTTCCATGCGTGCGAGCCGCGAGTTCGCCGGCTGGCAGAGAGCATTCTGAGCGGCGAACTCTCCGAGTGTTCACTTGTCCGGCTGTGCGTCCACCTCGTCGACGGGCGAGGAGTCGCGAGGAAGAAGCTTGGACGCGTTACATAGTCGAGGTGTCGAAGTAATTGTAATTGCGCTTGCAATTACGATCATAGCCACACCCGAAACCGTGTATTCATTCCGAAAATACTTGCGTGCCTGGTAATGCGTTCGAATTTTTCAAACGCGAAAAGAACGGTGAACTCTCGCGAGTATTAGTCCCAGTCGCAAAGGGGTTTAGTTATTACTAAAATAGATTTTGAGAGATCAATGAACTCGCCTGATTTCTTTGAACATAAAATTCGAGACTGATTCAACGTTTCAACGATCGAAAGTGTATTCGTATTCGCGCGCGTACTGGTACCAAGGAATCGCGCAAGACCGGCTTCAATAAGGACGCGTTTATCTCGCCTGCCTGCTGAGCGAGAAGATCAAACGCCGCATGAGCCCATCACTCGCTAAAACAAAGTGGGTAAGGAAGAATTCAAAGATTAGATGTTGAGTAGTGGATGTGCGCGAGTATTTAATTTACATATATTATTTATATTATTTATATTAGAATTGCTACATTACTTTTTTTATAAAATTTCATAAAATATATATACAATTCTTTAAATTAAAAACGGTTTTTTAATAAATACAACTAATGGCTAATAATTGAGATTATAGATTGTTAGTGGAGGAATTTAATAATATTCATTTTATTTAACGTGGAATATTTTATAAATTGAATTTGTTCTTATATTCAGTTATAAAACAGATCTACAAGGATCGTTATTTACTAATAAACTAAATGTATTTATAATTGAAAGAGAAATACGAAATTGTCGACTTCGTTTATTCATGCATTCTTTTTAATAGACTTAAAATATAATTGCTTTTTAATTATCGAATACAGTTTGTCGTTTATTATTATACAAGGAAAACAGGATATTCACTCTTTTCTTCCTATTTTTAGAAAACGTGCAAAAATCGTAAAGATTTGAATAATTTATCTTCTCGGAAGAAGAGAAAAAGAAAGATGTGAATCAATTTCGTGATCACGGGCGCATCGAACGGTGTCGGTCCAAGTTACGACTAATTGATCATTAATTGAAGAGAATCCTCATTGCCGTCGCATTCCGCGCCGGGCGGCGAGACGCAAGCCGTGCCGAGTCGGAGCGCGCGGCAACGGCGCGCGATTTTGCGTAACACGCGCGTGGGCATGTCGCCCTTTAACAACTTTCCCGCATATGGCTCGCAATAACCGCCGTCGTCCTCGCGGCTTCCAACTGAGCAATTATTTGCCGACGGTCTCGCGCTCTGACGTGAAGCGACGACGTGAACCGACCTCTCCGTCGGCGGATCTTTTCGACCGTCGCGCCGTCGCGTCGTTACATCACGCACTGCGCCGCTGTTACCAGTTCCGCGCTCTCGGAAACGTCGAAAACGAGTTGCGTAGAAAACGCGCCTCTCTCTCTCGGGCTGAAACGGGTTATCGGACAGTCGCCTCCAGAATCCTTATCGCCGATCGACGGCACTCGTGCCGTTCCGCGACGGTTATTGCGCGACGCTGCGCGTCGGCTCTCGAGGGTGGCTACTCGAGTACGTTCGTTCTGGAGGGGTTCCTACGTAGTTCCATACGTAGAAATATGTCTTTCAATTCTACTCATTTTCTCCGGTTTAAAAAAAGAACATATTTTACGATATAAAAATTCCGCAGGAAAGGCAGTCTCTGAAATCTCACGCGTTCGAGAAAAATTCATATGAGTGATTTGTGAATCTCCGAGAAAATCTTGTATTCTGTTTTATGTCACGGCGAATCATGTACGTCTTACTCGTCGTCTTACGAACGATCTTATTATTAGTCATGTAGTCATGACGAATTGTATCGCCCGACACAATGAGTACTATCTGTACGGCGCGGCGGCGAAATGAGCGGACAGCTCATTCACGCGACGCGGCAATCGCGCGATTTCTGAAAGCCGCGCACAGCTCAATGCGCGTTCGGCACGCACACCTAAGGTTAAACTTTGCATAATCGGAAAGGGTACATACATGAGACATACACGCGCGCGTTGCGCACTCGCGAGGGAATCGTGGCGTGTTTACGCTGCATTTAGTTATGCACAGTGCACTTGATCAAATTCGAGGAGGGCGTGTTTGCAATTTATAATAAACGATAGACGCGCGTGCCAACGTCCACGTATGTATAATACATTCGTACGTGCCACTGTCGCAGAATGGAAAACCTGAAACGCTAAAACTTAAAACTTGAAACTTGACACTGATCGTAAATTACGGGGGGCCTTTCCAAACGAATTGCGACAACGGAGGAAAAGGTGATGGCAAGAATGAAGGTCGGAATAGTATCTCGAATCATCACGTTAAGACGATCTGTAATTGGCACATCAGAGATTGGGATAAAATTCTGTTTATTTATTATAACAGACTTTTAATATAATTCTATTATGATTTTAGATATGTACAATACACAGGAAACATTTGAAAAATCAAAGAACACATAAAAAAAATATACGACATAAAATAATGAATAGAATTCTATCCTGAAGTCCGACGTGAATTATAAATCGTCTTATCGGGGAGCTTTATTTTGTTTTTTTCCGATTAAATAACGTTGTAACGTATTATAAACAACGTTAAATAATGTTGTTAAATAACGTTGTAGTGTATAAGAGTTGTCATTAAGTTACATAATTTTATTTGTATTTCTTTCAATTTTACTCATGTAATAATACGTGAGAAACATTCTACATTGAAAACATAAAGAAATGAATAAAAAAAAAAAAAGATTTTTTTGGTATTTAGATAAATCCTTTTACCAATGTTATGTTTCCTCCGTCCCTGATGGAAATTTATTAAAAACAACCATCGCAGGCACTTCCATTGCGAAATACGCAGCGATACATTATCGGATCTAGTTAAAATTCAGTAGTATTCGCGTAATCAGCGAGTGATATCAGTGGCACGTAAAACAAGCGGATGCAGCGCGATGCCATTTGGATTTTTGGTGACCTGCTTTAGAGTCACTCACATCCGTTGATTTTTAACGTCTCTCGCGCGCGACGTTCCGCTAAAATTAAGACTCTTGTGCAACGTCAAATCCGTCTTCCTTCATCTTTTCACTTTTATCTTTTATAAACGACGCAGTTTACGATTGCTTAATTTTCGTTACGAGGAGGATTCGTTCTCAAGGAAGATTTCGAAGCACATAAAAGAGATAATGCAAACGGTTATCAAAACTTCCGATCAGACGTACCTATACGCCACGATGAGTGACGACTTACTGCCGAGCCGACAATTTCGGCATGCTAAATTTTCGGCAACTTTCTACGGCTCTTCATCATCATACCGGACGCCGTCGCGACGAGACGACCGGACGAATGAAGTATTTGCTGTCTGCGTTCCAGTGGGGTATTTAAAAATGTTCTTGTAGTGCTCTTAGAGTGCAATTACCACGAATGACATAACGAATATCGAGTATAATTATCAATCGCAATCTCGAAACGGTGTACCAGTTTATCGCTAGCGATAGATTTTACATTTAATTTGTTTAAGGACATGTATTTGCATGCGAATGAAAAGGTTCATTTGATAATCAATTACTTCTAATTTAACGTTTTAACGTTTAATTTTGAAAAAAAAAGGTAATTTCTCGTCGAGGGATTCGTGACCTACGTTGCTCTTTTGGCTGATATACCAAATCAACTAATCTTTAAAAAGAGATTTAGAGATTTCATATCGCTTCGACATCGCGATAGTCGCCGGTGCTTATCGAAAAAGTAGCCGCGAAGAAGCGTTGGGAAGCACTCGCGGGGGACAAGAGGGGCCTGGGAGCGTGCAAAAAGATATTCCACCAATATCTGTGTCGGCGGAGCAGCCTCGATTCCTCCACTTCGAAACCGGCCAATCTCGCATCCCGTCGTTATCGCTGGAACGACCGCGAACCCCGCGGGGCACAGTCGGTATAACGTCGCGACGGGCGCGCGGGCCCTCCGTTCGAGTCACATCGCGCGCGGTTCTTTAGTGCACGCGGCCTCACGCACATATGCACACGCGCGCGCGTGGCGTGTCTTGCCTTCGGGGTCTCCTTTTCCTCTCGGCAAGTTAGAACCTTTTGACGCACGTCGGTGACAGTGCGACTTCGGAGGGACCAGAGGTAACGTGCTCCGATCTTTAAACCGATCGCGCTTCGCCATGTTAAATCGGACGTAACAAAGAAAGAAAAACAACGCCGATAGTCAAGGAGTGCGTTTGAGTGTTTTTTGAGGGAATCGTGGGAAAAGGTGACAGATGGGGCTGGACCACGTGGAACTTGCTTCCCGCGCCGATCAGGCGCAAGCGCGAGCGCACGTGGCGAACGCGCGCCTCCGCACGTGGTGAACGCGCGAGTTTCTTTTTCCGCCGGTGAACCTCGACCGCGGAAAATCGATGACGGTCGCGTTAATTATGAGACGTACTCGCTGATTGCGTCGATAAACGTCAATGTTTCCACACGACCATTTAGGATGATCATTGAAAGGCCGTTTGTGCTATTATCGACAAATTCGTGATTGGGTCAGTGACGCGAAACACCTAGATGAAAATACCCTATTTGGTCTATTCCTGTACTTGAGTAACTTTTATGGAGAGAGAAAAACACGTGGTACTGAGAATAGAGCATTTTTTTTATATTCTCGGCGCCAGTGGTAGGGATTCAATGTCGTCATCGGAAAGGTCACGCTTTGACACCCAAGATCTTCGGAATTTTTTAAATTTTGTTATCAGAAAAATTAGTCTTTCAGATAGCTTCCTCCGCACTCCGACTGTTAGATAAAAATTTAGAACGGATATTTTAAAGAGTTAATGGTATATCGAAGAATAATTATTAAATTGCATACCTAATGAGAAATTTATATTGTAGCTATTAATTATCATGTAACATATCTGTGCAATTGTACATTGTGAAGTGTGATCTGCTCTCTAGTTATTTTTAGAGTCAAAGTATTTTTATATGTGGCAGCTCACGCATATGTGGCAGCTCGAGAACCTCTGATGCAGAGTTTACATTACGACAAATTTAAATACAATACAATGAGATAAAATACAAGTCGAAGTGAGTTATTTTCATTCTTACTTCCATGTTTGAAAAACAAAAACTCTCTTGGGATAGTTTTCAATATAATTTTCTATTATCTTCTTTGAAATACGTTATCTGAATAATTTGAGATTTGCAATTTTTTTGATCTTCATCAAAACTGTTTGTCATATTTTATTAAATTTAGTAATTTTTACGGACAATAGGTTTTGGTAGGAACCAATCAAAAATTTCATTACATCGTACACGAATGATTCACGGTTAATCATAAAAAAGTAAGACTTCGAACATAAGTTTTTTCGCACAACGCAGGTGTCTGAGAGAAGGTTTCATGAATTTGGTATTTATCCTCGTGCACAGATGTTTCTTTAATGCTATAGAGTTCAACTGGAATATCGAAACACAAGGCCGCAAAGAAATTAAGATGATTGTAGATATTTTTAACGTAGCAGGAACGTCATCCAATTCCTTCTCGCATTTGGCATGGATGCGAATTCTTTCTTTTTATTTCTCTCTTTCATCAGAATCCACATCTATCCGATTACGTAAGGAGATAGAAACTTAAAAATTAATTGGAGACTTGGAAGTCTTTTCATTTGGTTAATGTTTCTTTCGCGTGCACCTGATAATTTCGCTGCACCAGATGCTTTATTACTTTGCATATGCTTAAAACGTGCTTAAAAAGATATGAAGACTTAAAATGAAAACAAGAAGCTAAATTTAGAGTTTCTAAAACAAGAGCTTCGAGAACAAATGAAGTTTTCACAGTAAGATATACTTAGCTACAAATTCCTTTTCTTCTTTGACATTTAACATTATATTCATTTTATACTAATTGAAATTTAGATATAAACTTTGTGATCTACATAATAAATGTCAAAATAAAATGCAGGATAGCATAACTTTGTTTCTACTGCCTTGATAACAAAAACCAGCTTCGATTTCTATATTTACATTTCTATTACAAAATGCATATTTATGTTGAAAGATTTTTTAAAACAATACTCTTTTGTATATATAGTAGAATTAAATAATCATTGAATAAAAAAATGTTACAGTTATTTTTTTTTTACGTAATCGTACGAGAATTTCTCGTTCCTCGATAATAAAAAAGCCTCATATTTAATATTAAATTAAACTTATTTATTTAATGTCAATAATTTATTCAATCATTAATTTCTTAATTTCATAATTAATTTATTTAATATCAATATTACTAATGATTGGATATATCTTACACCCGAAAGAAATGAGTTTAATTATTTACATTGACAAATTATTTGACAAACCTCTTTAAAATTAAATTTCAAGTTTTGAGTCATTGAAATGCATGAGTTTGATTGAGAAGCTACAGCCAAACTGCAACAATATGACGCATTTATTATTTCACCGCGTCACAATAGCATCGCATAATTTAATCCGCACATTCAGAAAAATCTTTGATGATTCATTGTCGCCAGGAAACAAAGAGTAGAAAGGGCAAGCCAGAAAACGGCGTGCGAAACAGAAACACGGTTTATTGGCCTGTTCGCGACTATTTCTGTAGCGCTTTAATCTAACTTTGTCACGTGCATTATCGCGAGACACGAATGCTAGATAAATGCAGATCAAATACGCAAAATAAGTCTCGTGAACTCTGGCTTTCAACTAAATGGTTCGTCGTCATATTTTTCCCCATTGGTGGTAACAAGATGAAAAATATACTGTCAAAAGAGGTCAGAGTAACAACAATCTTATCCTTTGGGAAAAATGAGAGTGACGTTGTGTTTTTCATTTTCGATCATTTTTTCACACTAAAATGCTAAATCACAAATGCAGATATAAGAGCCTTATCATTGAGATTTTATCAGTCCACTTTACCCTCTTATTTTATTGCGCTCCGTCGTAGCTATCTCTTACGTCTCATTTACGATGCGGAGTGATGGCATTCGGATTGATCAATGAATTTGGAGTAATGAATTTTTCAACGGTACGATGAGATATGTTGACGGAATTTAAAGAGACCTACCGCGCGATTGAATAAAAAATGCTGCATTCCCAAATTGTTATTGGCCTATTCATTTATATATAGATAACGCGATTAAAATTTTTTGCTAAATAAAATAATTACTACAATATGACTTTCTTATATTTTTACTTTAATATGAAATTATCATACATTTTCGTAATGCATTCTGTA
This sequence comes from Tetramorium alpestre, assembly GCA_021460005.1. Lineage (NCBI taxonomy): Eukaryota > Metazoa > Arthropoda > Insecta > Hymenoptera > Formicidae > Tetramorium > Tetramorium alpestre. The sequence goes on along the minus strand of JAJVSH010000034.1, from coordinate 1,441,577 downwards.
TCGAAATTTGTCCTGTTGCGAGATTTAAAATTCCTTTAAAATATCAGAAAACGTCGCAGTTTCTTAATAAAACCATGCCTCTTGTAATATCGAGATATTACGCGGCATTATCGTAGATAATATACTGACCACCCGCAAAAGTATCAGCCTCGGGTGGAGACTTTTGTAATAATGTTTGCGAAATTCCGAAGAACGATAAGATCGCCGCTCCCGCGATAATTATGTTATTGCAAATATGCAGCTCCGACTCGCGCAAATATCAATGTTTATCGGCGAATGATTGAGCGAACGGAAATCGCCTTTTTACGATCTTTGCATATTGTCGTGTCCGCACGCAGAAAAATTGAGGGAGTGAAGGTGCAGAATAACAATGGTGCGGAAAGAGCCAGACCATGGAAGACAGAAATATATTTTATCGTCGTAAAGTCGTTTGTTATACTTGACGGGGACACAACCTACGACCAGTGGGTATTATGCAATCCATTAGAAACATATTTTATGAGAAACACGAGTTTAGATATATAATGGATCTAGGAAACAATTCACTTCATTTTTAATTCCCCTCGGCATTCAATCAATCGTTTAGACGAAAGATCTTATGAAAATCTATATGGTCGTAAAGCAAGTTCGCGGTGAGTGAACATCTTTTAGAGACTAATAATAAAATATTGTTCACAAATGCTTTCTTTATGACACCTCACGGCGAGAGGATAATAAATTTTATCCTTTTTTTCTTATAAAATCTTTCTTAAATAATTATTGAATTTTATTTCTGCTGAAATTCCGAAATGCATTTAAAAGAAATCTAATCGATTCATTGTCTCTTTCATAGATTTATGTACGTATTATGTATAAATAATATATGATTAATTAAAATCTATATATGTATATCTTTAAAAAAAATTTAAAAATATATGATAATTCTAATAAATGACAAAATAAATCAACTAAAAAAATTTAAGATAATCGTATGATAAAAAAGGAATTATAGATAATTATAGATAAATTAATTAACCCTCTTGTGATTTATATTAGTTTCTATGATATATATTTACAGAGTAAAGTTCTATCACTTATCAGATTAACGAGATACTTTAAAATATATCTACTAAGTTTAGCAATCATATCATTAAATAGATAAAAGTAAAGAAAACGGATACTTTAAGCAAAGAAAATCTGCAAGAAGCGTATTGTCTGTAGTGAAAAAAAAGTAAAATCCATATCGTGGCTGACAATATCTCGTTTACGCGCTAATTACTTCTTGCTAACTTCCGTAGTAACTACTTATCGATAAAAATCTTGGCGCTGCTTTGCATTCGCGATTATATTAGTATAAATTATTTCGTTCCACTTTTTATAAATCGATCGATCACAATACCGTATTGTCCGTCCAGCGTTAAAAGTGCATGAATTAATGAGATATATCTCGCAAAGTCGGAAGTGTATTGCATATCCTCTTTATTCTAAGAATACAAGCTTCTGTACTTCGTTTTGCACTTAGGCGAGTTTCTTGGTCACCACAATCGTCGCTGTAACTAAGTGTTGATCTGTTCATTATTCGCGAGTGATAATTTCCTATGAAGTGAAGAATAATTTATTGCCGATCGATGCGCCGCAATCGCCTCACGTGGTGATTACGACGTCGAGTGAAATCGTGGAGTTTTATTGGAGCTTTATCTAGTAAAAAGTAAGAGGATATCTGCTCACTCGACAGTTACCCATAATTTATCAGCAAGTTAGTAGAATTGCATTGTCCGTTGCTCGCCGATAATAATTTATCTCGGTGTTTAAAGTTTAAAGAGTTAATCAGCGGTTCTTACAAGAAACCTCCCTCGTTTCTAGAACAGCGATTATTACGAGCGATTATAATTATTAGGGGGACGTATTTGAGCGATTACCTCATTTCATCAGTTTTTTTCCTCTGGCCTAATTACGCGCTTCTTTGTTACCATTGACGCGTGGATCATTACGTCAAAGTAATGTGACATCTGATATCTCGCGTATATATGTTACACAATAAATGCGTGACGTACACTTTGCTTCATCAATGTATGTAAATCTTTACAGAGTGAATTTTGTATCAAATGAAGCGGAAAAAGTGCGGTGTAAATAAAGTGCGCGATAAATAGTCTTCGGTATTATTCGAGCGATGCTAAGTCAATCGTAACAGAAAACTCGATCTATTCTATAATCCAATCGTCGATGTATAATATGCAAATAACACGATAATTTATATCCTTATCTACCATCAAAAGTAATGTGCTATGTTACTGATTATATCTGAAATAGCACGACCAATGAATAAGTCATTATCTGGATTTTACACCGTCGTATAATAGTTATATAAATATCGGTCACGTGTATTCTCATAATGTTAAACAGAACAAGATTTCTGAAAATACAAAATATACAATTTTGTTAAATATAATTAGATTCATGATTAGATACTAGATTAGTACATCTATATTCAAAGAAAAAACGTACAATGTTTTTAAATATAAATAAATTACTAAATATTGTAGATATAATCATAACGTATAATATAATAAATAACAAAACATTAAAAACACATTTTAATTGGTAAAATATTTGTTTTCTATTGTTATACTGTATATTTCAAAATATTTAATATATTTATGCTTTTGTATAAAATATATATTTTATATTTTATTGAAGGCCAAAATCGCCGTTGCGACGAGATAGTCAATCAAGGACAGCGAGAAAAAAGTGGAACAATATTGTAGTTTCCACTGCCGAATTTACTTTCTCCTTTCGCGGATCATCGCTAAGTGAGAGGATAAAATGAACCAAATCGCGCTAAAAATAAACATGTCCGTTATCAATTAGTAAAGTTTACACAATTTTGTTTGCATGATAGCTGCTGAAGCTGTGCATAATATAACTTTTTGCTAATGACATGTGCGCACGTGAAAGATGAGGTCGTAATTTTTAATCGTTTTTGATATTGTATCTGAAGTCAAACAGCATAATCATACGTATATGTATTGCAAGGCGTCGTAAAAAATTAAAAAAGAGAAAAAAAAACGAGAAAGAAGAAGAAGTTGGAGCAATCAGTCAGGCAATAAAATTGGTATCGAACATGAAAGGATGTTCCAAATTGGAGAAGTTATTCGTATGCTGTATTCGACATAAATATTTTGCAGAGTCTATCTTATCACCAATTTATAAGACGTCAGATATAAGATTCACAAGATAAATTCGATACTTCAAACGCATTAAATATTATTACAATTCCGATTTCTCTGTCTCTTTGTCAATATCTGTTTATTCAATCATAGAATCATTAAGTAGAATGAGCAGTTATTTTAATCTTTTTTAATGACACAAAATATTCTAAACTTATCGAGTCATGATCTGATTGCGAATTTTTTTATTAATTTGCTATCTATACTTTCTTAATTACAGACGTCAACTTGTCATTAGACTTAATCAAGCAGTAAGCGATTCAAATTATAATAAATCTTTCTCAAGAGAAAGAGAAAGTAAAATTTTTAGTTTAATATTTTAAACTTTTCATATTAGTTTTAAAATTCTTTAGTTTTAGGATACTTCCTATTTAATGTTTAATGTTTTAATGATTTAGAAATTGATTTACAATAAATAATTTACAAAAAATGTTAATTAGTAAAAAAGTATTAATCATATTCTTTATAAAGAAAAATTAATTCCAAATTGAGTGAAGAACTTCTAAAAGCTAGCTTGTAGACGCGACATCGAAACGACTGATTGCGATAACGAAACCACCTAATCCTTGTAATTGTCTGTTTATCCATTTTTCTTGATAACATAGTGTATTACAATGTCAGCTATCAACTATGTGGTCGTTAATTTCTAGCATTAATAACAACTAATCACGTGACACTGATAAAAGATCGATCAGCTCATGTATTCTCAAGTGGCTTATCGTTTACACGCCTGTCAAGCTGTCGTATAACGAAAACGCTATGCTTGCAATTAAATTCAAGTAGAAAGATCAAGGAAGATGAATTCCGAAAGATCAAGGCCAGACGAATCAAAGCTACTACGAAAACTTGTCGGCACATAATCATTAACCGGTTCGACATTGTCTTTTTCGTTGACAATCAATCAACGAGCAAATCTGCGACATTAGTTCATAGCACGCGTAAGAAAAATAAAGAGCTATTATTGACGATATGCTGATATGAAGAAAGCGGATCGGACTTGCTTTTGATTCTTCTTGCCTTTGATACTATATATTATTGGTGTCAGACAAGATTGTTTCAGAGACAAGGAGACATTTTCGATCTGCAGTTATATAATCTTCATTTAATCTCTAAAAAAATAGATTTTTTTTACATAAATGAACTGAATATCCTTTGTCATAAATTATTAATTTAAATATTCATTTTAACTGCATTGTTTACATTTTATGAATATATTGTAACATTGAAGTACGCTATAAAATAGCATCTACTCATAAAATTTGTCATTTATGTTTAAAAAAAATGAATTTGAATAGACATTAATGCGAATGACAGGAATTATTCAAGTTTCCTTGCATTACGATACAGTAGACATACATCGAGCTTAGAACACGTCGCTTTAAATATTACTCAGGCTACATATGAGCAACATTCTTTCAAACCAGATTAATCCTCGATATTTTTTATATCTCAATGGAATCGTGGGATGTGTGTCGTTACAAAATTTTGCGAAAATCTTGTAAGATTAGTAAATAATCGTATGCATTAGCAAGGTGATGCGCCATTTGCCAATATATTTTTTTTCTGCAATTAGTTTTATCTTCTTATTATGAATCTCGAGCGAAAATGTCGTAATAGATATCATATATGATAGATAATATGTATCGGGAACGAAAACATCGCATTAGCAAATAATCGATATATGACTGCAAGATGTAATGTTTCTATTTTTGCAATAGCAAAAAAGAACGCTAATTATCTTTTTCAGCATCGTCGAAAGTTATCAAAACGTCAGTAAACTTTTTTGTAGGATAAATAACAAATGTTTAGGCTTTAAAAATCAATATTAAAAGCTATATAAAAGAGAAAAAAATAAATTTTTTATTAACAAAATTCGAAATGTAATAATAATTACGCGAATCATATAGAAATAGACAACGGGCCATAATTTTCTGTCTTTGTTCTATTGGCTTGTATTATTTTTTCTAAGTTCCGTTAATATCTAAATGAAACATATCTATTTACAGCATATCTATTTATCGTGTCTACGTTGTGTTTGTCTTCGTTGAACAGATTTCAAGTGGCGTTTTGTACAAATGTGTTTCAGATATTGGGACGGGACAATGTCGACGACAGTGGGCAAGGTGGAGGAGCAGATTTCCGACGCGAGCAAGCCGCAGCAGAATGGTCATGAGCGCAACAAGAGTGAGGAGCTGCAACTCGAGGACGTTAATGACAACAACAATGATGAGGTAAGTTTCCGCGATATTTTCTCGCGTGTAGGTGTGTCAAAATGCAGAAGCTGCAAAAAATCACACCGTGTGCAAGCGTTCGCGCGGTCGCTATCGAGTCTATTTCGCGCGATCAGTACGCTCGCGTTGAGAGCGACGGGCAGATCGTGTGCTGTAAAACTGCAAACGCGATATCACTTTATTTGCGACACATAATGGATCCGATAGTCGTTGTCTCGTTGTGGGTCATCCAGGGGCGGATACGCGTTCCCGACTGAATTTTTTTTTCCTTATCCGCCTGGAAATTAACAACGCTGTTCTCGATTTTTATGCCGCGATTGTCTGACGACACGTGCCGCTTTCTGTGCGAATAAGCTTGGATTTCCGGACAACGAGCCCCCCTGTATTACGTATCTACCGTTTTAATGTAAAAAAAGTGCTTCTGTCATCGACGGAAATGAAGGCCGTCATGACGATTTCCTGAACTGTAAGAAAAGTTTTGTGCGTTAGTTTCAGTCATTTCTTTATATCTTTATATTTAATCAAATCATGAAAACACTGTTTATAAAAATTAATGTTGTGAATGACTTTTTTTATAGTGTAATGGCAGCCTGCGATTATAATATAATTGCATACCTTTGCAAATTTTTTTCTTATCTCTTTTCGAGAATGTAAAGATATTCATTTTACATCATACTTGCAAAAATAAATTTGTATTAATTTTTCCCTTTAGATCTTATTAAACTAATTGTTGTTTTATATCGAACTGAAGGCAAATTTGCCGTGGCAAGTTAACGTTTTCGACGACGCGATTTGACAGCAGATTGATAACTTTTTAAGTTTTGGGTCACGAAACGGTCGAAATACTAAAAACCTCTCTCTCTTTCTCTCTCTCTCTCTCTCGGGCTCTCGGTGGCTTTCTGAATGGCCTTGATCTTAGACATCCTGTGAATTTCCAATGAACGAAGGCGAATCAAGTTGATGTTGAAATACCAAGAGGACACTAGCGAATTAATCGATTTCGTGTCGCGCTTCTCCAAACCAACGTTGATATATATATCGTATCGTGTTTTCTCACGAGCGAGAAAACAGTTCTCACGCGACAATTATCACTCTTAGAATTTATTAATAGTCAAGGTACAAAATTTTTAACATATTCTGTTACAAACTTAAAATTCTATTACTTGCGCAAAACAGTCCTGTATATTTTCATGCAAATTAAATGTAACAGTAATGCAAAAATATTAATTATTATTGTAAATTAATTATTAGTAATTATTTTTTCTAAAATCAATTATCAATAAATGATTTCACCTACTTTCTTTGTAAGCAAAAAATCATTAATTATATTATTCTGAAATAATATTAAATGAATTATTCTTATTAAAATATTCGAAATATGACAATTTTAACTTTTTGAAAAAAAAAACACAAATTGATAATTGTTGTAAATTGATAAATTTCCAAAATTAAATTTTCATTTATAATTAATTTTTTAAATCAATTTTTCCTTTTTTCGTAATTTATTAATAATAATAATAGTTGGTACACCTTACTTTAAAATTTTTTATTTATATTCATTCTAATTATATTTTTAATTTGTAAATGCAAAATATTTTCTTAAGAAATTTAAGATTTGAATTTCTTAATATATGTATGTATATATATGATATTAAAATAGATAATGTCTAGAATAAGACTGATAAGAGTGCGATTATTTTATTTAAATCTTATACATATTTGTACGTCATTGTGTTCAATCGTACATATCTCCAAAAGTTTTTGCAGCATATAGATTAATATTATTCTGATTAAGAGTGATATATCGAATTATAATAGTTATCTTATCGATAAATTAGCCTATTATCTTTAAATAATTTTCATGTTTTTCTTAACTCTAATGCCTTTAGCTTTGTTTTGTTTCTTACTTAAAATCAATGTACATTGTTTGCACAAATTTCCATACTAATTAAAAGTCATAGGTCTCTAATTTCCATTATTGTGCTAGTCAGTATAAATCCAATGTTCGTAGTAAGTTAATTGTGTACTTTTTAGAAAAATAAACCATAGTGCACTTTGGTTATTTATCAAATGATTGCTGCTTTCAAATACTTTTTATATACAGTATCATATATTTTAATTCTTTGTTATTTCTCTCTTGTTTGTTTTTATGTGAAAATAGTATATTGCAATAGAAATCATTTTTTTAAATTACAACTAAGAAAAACAAAATAAATGGGCTATAGAACCAAGCTGGATGTTAGTGCGATAAATATATATCATACATAGGATGTTTTTCAGTAATACAATGAAATTATTAAAAAGCGCACAAACGTTTCGACCGTAAATGCGGTCGTCTTCGATGCAAATGCTCACAAGATTCGTTGAGTAGCAGTTGTCTTTTGCAAAAGGAAATCTTCGACGAAACGGTGGTAAATTAAGACGGTCATGAAAAGATGAGGATCTTATTAAAAATTGCTTATTCCAACGCTAGATGTTGTATATTAAAGAGCTTCCAACGATTTCAAGACTCGCCATCTGTTTTTTCCACTCTCAAATTCCGACATGTAAGACTGGCCGACAAAACATATTATCTGAGAGTGGAAGATGACTAGTACGAAACCAGTAAAATTGAAGAGTTGAGTCGATGATGGCAAAAAGAGCGCTCCCCAGTGAGAAATAATGATCGAAAAGTCATTGAATCGACTTGAATCAACTTGATGCCTTTTCGACGCAAAAGACATTGATGCAATGTCAATTTAACATTGATTTGACCAATTATTTCTCACTGGGTCTCCTTGGCATTATCGAGTCAACATCTTCGATTTTGCGATTTCGTACTGATTATTTACCACTCTCAGATAATTGCCGGCCAGTTTTACATATTGAACTGTATTTGCACTGAAGATGACTGCATTTACGGTCGAGACGTTTGCGCGCTTTTTAATAATTTTATTGTATTACTGAAAAACATCCTATGTGTAATATATATTTATTGTACTAACATCCAGCTTGGTTCTATAGCCCATTTATTTTGTTTTTCTTAGTCATTATACAGAACCTTGTTTATAATAATTTTGTTATTTTTAAATTACTTATGTATCATTAATTTAAAATTTTGCGTCTTTCTATTAATATTCCGAAATTTAATTGCATATCATCAAAACAAAAGTTTTCAATTTAGAACGCAGAATTATTAGATTAATTGAAAGTTTGAGAAAAGAGGAAAAAATATTGCAATAATGTTGCAAAAACCGTTATTTCTGATAATTTTAGATGTACATTCAATTACATTATGGAAAATACTTGTTAATTATTGTAAAAGTTTCATTAAAATTTGTTAACAGACCATCGAAGTGGAAATGGTCGTACCACCTGACGGAGGATGGGGCTGGGTGATCGTTGCAGCCTCTTTTATGTGCAATTTCTTCGTTGATGGTATTATTTTCAGTTTTGGCGTGTTTCTTAACGACATCGCGGACGCATTCTCTGTATCGAAAGCGAGTGTCGCGTTCGTTAATTCGTTACAGAGCGGATTTTATCTCATGGCTGGTTAGTAACAATATATAAATATGTAACATAATAGCAGATCTATGTATTAATCGTTAAATTCTAAATATTTAATCTTAAAAAAAAACATAACATCGGTTTTATAAAATTCTTTGTAAAATAAAAATATTTTGTGCAAAATTTAAAATTTTTTTAAAACTTTAAAAAGTCAAATAAATTCATGTAGTAAAGATCAGTTTTGAGTCCAAGTGAATGACTGCTTCACAAAACTATTGTAATTTTTATTTAGTAAGAGTCTTTATACAATTAATTTAGGAGCATCAAATCTGTTAAAAAATTTTTTTGTAATAACAAAATTTTTAATGCATTCCAGCAGCAGCAGTCTTGAGTATCTATTAGATTTATATAACAATACGTCATATCAAATAAATTGCATTTGATTAGAATATATTAAATAAAAATGTAATTAACAAACGATCAAATTCTTGAATAATTTATCGTACTTGAGAATATAAATGGAACGAAATAATGTAAATTATCTCCTATCGCTCACTCAATAAATTCTTTCGTATGCTGATTTTAGTTGGAGTATTTGCAATCTTTAGAATTTATATTCCTTTGACATATCAAGTCACAATATTGACGCAATACATTTTGTGCAAGACACTGAAAATATGATAAGGATAGCTGTATTTCTGTTGAATATACGCAACTGATAAGTCTGTTTGTACAATACAACGTATAATATGCTCGCATGTGGAATCTTCCTGATACATATCATGTCGATAAAGTCGCATATACTTTGTATAATGTACACTTGTGTTCGCACCCGAGTTAGCATTGCAATAAGTAACCGTTTGTATGACCAGTCTCAAGGATGTTCACAGTGCAGTCCAAAGAAATAAATATGCAGAAACATTTCCACTCAATGATCAATTTATCGTCGTATCCGTTTAACAACGTTTTACGCATTTAAATTATCGCGATCTTATATCGTCGATGATATTGATAATTAGTAGTTATATTTCATAAATGTTAAGCGTGTTTAATTATATAGCATTAAATATAATATAATTATTCGAAAGTAAAATTTGAAGAAAAATATATGATGGTTTTTTATGTCGCTATGGAACAATTATATATCGCGAATTTTGCACAAGACATCTATAATAAGGTTTTAACAATGCAGACGCGTGCAAATTATAGCTAACTACCCATGATGATATAAAGCGATATAAGTTATAATTTATCCTTAATGTTGCGGAAACTGTACGTTCTATTCTGAAGAAATTTGAAGTTATTTATGTAGCTGTTTGCATTTTTATACATGTAATTTTTTACTATAATACAAAATTGGCTGATAATTGATTAATATTGATATTATGAAACACGTAAAATTAATTGATTAAAATGAAATATGTATGAACAAAAATAGTAATTTCAAAATAGAAAAAATAGCTTAAAAAAATCATTTAAATTCTTTAAATTTAAATTTCTCATTTTTATGTCTTTTTTATTTATGTGTGCGCGGATATTTTATTAATAGTATCTCGAATTTATAATTATTTTCAATTATATTGTAAAAATTTGTAAAATAGTTTTTATATAAATCCGATACACTACGCCTTATTTTATATTGCGTAGTGTTTCCGTATTAGCAACATTATATTAATAGAATCACTTGTATAAACATACGATGTGTATATTGTTTCTACAGCTTGCTCGCTATTAGAATGATGACATTTGTGCTAAGTTGCGTATAGTCGAACAGTCAATATACATAGCAATTAATATATTCGCGAGAAAAGAAAAAAAAAGAGATGATTAGGATCGTTTCGATAATCAGTGTATAAGAATAATTCGCACATTTCTCATTCGACCGTATATCTAAAAATCAAAAATCTACAATCGTCGACTAAGCGACGATAAATTAAATTATCGCTTTTCTCAGGTCCCTTCGTATCCGCCCTCGCTAATCGATATGGCTTTAGACTGGTAGCGATATTAGGAAGCGTGATAAGCTGCGTCGCCTTCGTTCTCGCGTACTTCAGCACTTCTATCGAATTCCTTTACATTTCTTATGGTGCCATCGGTAAGTTCTTTCTCTTTATCTCGAATATTTCTTATCGCTGAAGTAGTTGGCATTTCCATCTAGTTGTTTGTTGAATTCTTTTATATATACGTGATATTTCCAACTACTTTATTAAACTTTGTAGAAAATCCTGCTAAGGATTTAAATCGTATCTATTATTTAAATGTCAATATCAACTTGGAAATAGACCATTATTTCAATACTTTTAAGAAATAATTACATAAAGAATGAAATCAAATAGATTTAAAAATAATTTAAAAGTTAATCGTAATAATGCTGCGTATATTAAAAATTAAGGAATATATTGTCAGTAAAATCAAATATCTAAGATTTCCTGAAAAAAATTAATTCAGATATTTTTTCGAGCAAATAATATTAAATGTATGCGAAGACTTTTTTTTAAAATAAAACTTTTTCAAAAACTCAGGTGGCATTGGAGCAGGTCTAATATACGTGCCGGCCGTGATAACTGCTGGTTTTTATTTCGAAAAGTGGCGAGCTTTAGCCACAGGTATCGCAGTATGCGGCTCCGGTATCGGTGCATTTTTGCTTGCACCGCTATCAAATATACTCGTGAAAAATTTCGGCTGGAGAGGAGCCTTGCTGTGTCAAGCAGGTAAATATATTATTACATAAATTATATATTAAAAAATAGACTTTTAATTAGGAATATTGGAAGAAATATAATTCTAGGCGATTTAATTTTTATTATTATATATAAGAACAGATAATAAACTCTATGTTAATTACGACTAAAAATCTTAATTCATTGAAATTATACAAATTTTCAGTGATTTAAATTGAAATTTTAATTAATATATATATTTCTGCAAAAAACAATTTTTACATAAATGTTATAATATTATAAATTATTATATATTATAAATTATGCCTCAAGTATGGATGATTCAGTTTTCTCCCACAGAAAAATCGAATGTATAGATCTATTGAGCCATCTATCATGAAAATAAAAACGCGCTATCATCTACTTACGTTACATAAATGGTATAATAAAAAACGTTTTTTTTTCTTAATTAAACTTTCAATTAAATTTGCTGACTCTGATCTTATCAGTGTTTTCTCATCAATGAAAAATGGTGATAGCGCAACTGACCTTTTCTTCTTAATATCATAGTATGTCACATTTTGCATGAATAATATATAACGATTAAGGTGTGCATGTCGCTTACTTCGAGAGAAAAATCGGATCGCGTGAAATAAGGTAGTGTCTAAAAAATATCGTTTAACTAAACAGTTATGAAACCGTATAAAATTTTCATTACTTCCGTATGATTTTATTACGTCTCTCATAAACTGTAACATTTGCGTGTAATTAACTGTCAAATATATTTATGTTAAAGTGTATAGAAGTCTATATATATTGTTGTGATAAGTAATATGTGCCGAATGAAAAACAATTATATTGATAATAATAATAATATATTAAATATATAAATATATATACATATTACATATATGTATAATATATCAATTTATATATTTTAAAAAATTAGAGAGACAGAGAGATTTAAAATATTTTATACATCATAAATTTATATATGTATGTATTAATGATCAATAAAATAAATTTAAATAACAATGATCGGTTTGACTAACAGAAGAAACGGTTTACACGATTTTCAGGCATGCTGTTACATTGTGCTGTATTCGGCGCAATGTTCCGTCCTTTGAAACCAACGAGGATTAAGGTAAAAAAGACTCCAGAAAATGCCGCGCTCGAAGTGAAAACTTCGTTGATGGCAAAAGGTGTGTCAACGACTTCATTGCATTGTGTGCAATCGAATAGAAGCGGTTTCTTCGGCACGAATAATAATACGGAATACCCGACGGCGGCGGAACTTCTCGGCAGTAGTCCTAACATAGTAAAGTAATAAACGAAGGATTGCACTGATACTTATTTGCACTGACACTTGACAATCGTTTCTCTTAACGCGTCAGTTTTCTCAACCGAATGTTTTGACTTCTGTTCAGCGCAACCAAGTCCCTGCACTCGTTGCACAAGGTGGAAACTCAGACCTTGGAGGAAAAGATGAGCACTGCGGAGAAACGATTGTCCGTGCCGATATATCCCGCAGATGGTCCTGATCTGGACGGTATGATTAACGAAGAAAAGATTGCCGAGGAAAATAATCTGCTCAGTGGTGATTTAGAGCGATTGAATGGAAAAGTACCGACGGTAAGAGCGATAAACATATAGAAAATATATTTTATGATTAATACAAGAACGGAAAATTTTTTTGAATAAATAGATCGGCTGAAATGATTATCGGATTTCGCGGATTAAAATAAATAAAGAAAAATATTAAAATTTTTAATGACAAAATATGATAGAAATTAAATAGAATTAAATAGAGTATTTATCGTAATTTAAGATGTACAATGATCAAATTTGATTAAATATAAAGTAGAGAGTTATCTGTTACGGAGTAATGCTGTAATCAATTAGACAATTTCAGTAACAAAATTGCAAATATGTTTAAATAATTGTGTCAAAACTCTGGTCGGAACTCTTTATTAATTTGAAATTTTCACAAGGTTTGTTTGTCTCTTTTGTAGTTTCTAAAGTAAAATATATCTAGACTATATAGTAAAAAGATATACATGTTCACTTTTGCCAAGAAATGAAAATTTAGTATTTTTGCGGCTACGAGTGCCAATTCTATGACCTGGAAAATCCTACAAATCTACTTGCAAGGCAGTAGTAGTTTTTGTAAACATATCTGATTTAGAATCTGCGAAAGAGTCTAATATATATGTAATTAATTAATGTATTAAGTGCGAAAAATAATAGAAAATATGTTATTCTGGAATTATTTTAAAGATACAAAAATTCCGTTTTCCATTTTAGATTCGTCGACATACGATTAGTGGCAGGCGTCTCCGAACAGATTCGGAATGCAGCCAAAAGTCTCTTCGAATGGGCAAACGTAATTCGAAAGATCTGCAGAGACCATTCTACAGAGACGATATCTTTTACGGCGGTTCTTTAGCGAGACTTCCTCATTATAGGTCTCAGGTTAGTTCTATCAAGAATATATTTTCGTAATGTATTCCGTAATGTACTTTTAATTCTTTCCATTATATAAACAAAATAATTATTAATAATTTTAAAAAGAATATAAAATCAGAGCGATTTAAATAGTTATCCGATATTCTAGTTTTTTCTAATTATATTTTTAGAACGTAAAATTAAGTTAAGCTTATGCTAAATTGTCGTTGCTAAATTTCTGATAAAATTTCTTATAAAAACATTGTCTTATTTAAGATGTTAAAAATGTTGCGATTTTATAGCAATCGTCGGTTGGTTATCACATGTCAGTGACGCGATTGCCAACGGCAAAGGATGTGGCAGAGGAAGAAAGCGGAAGTTTTTACCTGTGTCCGGAAAGCGTGCGACGAATTTTGACCACAATGCTCGATTTGAGCCTTTTAAAAAGTCCGTCCTTTTTAATATTAGCGATTTCTGGTGGACTCACTATGATGGGTTTTTATACACCCTTTTTATATGTAGCAGGTATACATTAAACGATCAACGATATTGTTTTCCAATTTTTCTTGTCACATTTAAAAAATAAATGACTTTTCAAGAGAATTTTTTAAGAATAATACACACCGTTCGTTTTCCAATAATATGTATAACAATTATCGAAAATTAAAATAATAATGAATTAAAAGCAGTAAATAATATATTTAATGCAAGTTTAGTAAAAGTAATACTATTCATTTATTGCTATTTAATTATTTATTATAGATTTATAATAAAAATGAAAACGTATTTATCCCGAGCAGTGAATCATTTTGTCTATCTTTACAGATCGAGCAATAAAGGCTAACATTGATGCTTCTACGGCAATGTTCCTCGTTTCGGTAATCGGTATTGGTAACACCATCGGTCGTATCGTTTGCGGCTTTGCAAGCAGTTTACCCGGCGTAAATGCTCTGGTCGTGAACAATATATTTATCAGTATCGGAGGTTTAGTAACTATATTATCCGGCCTTTCTATAACCGAGGGATATCAATTCTTTTATGCAGCCAGCTTCGGCCTTAGTATATGTAAGCAAAAGTTTGATTTTTCAAGTTTTTTTATGAATAAAGTTGAAAGAAGAGAATAAGATATGTAAAAATCTTATAGATTAGATATCTTATCATCTTGTTCTTATCTTGATTATCTTATCATATCTTGATTTAATATTTATAAATTAGCTCGTTTTAATTATATTTATCAGATCTGCGAAAAATATCAAACATTTTTTTCGCAGCTGTCTTCGCTTCTCTTAGATCAATTCTTGTTGTGGATCTGTTGGGCTTAGAGAAACTAACAAATGCTTTTGGATTGCTTCTTCTGTTCCAAGGTGTGGCAGCGACTATAGGCGCGCCCCTCGCAGGTAATTATATCGATAATCGGAATATAAGATATAAAAAAATCTTAATCGGCTGATTTGCAATTGCAGACTTTTAAAATAAACATCTTCAGTTCTAAAAAATGGTATAAATTCCTAGAACTTATGCCGTTCGTTAGAATTAGTCATTATTATTAGATCTTATAAATCTTTAATTGTGATTATGACTTATAAATCAAAGAAGTTGGACATTAATTCACTGAATAATATTTATATGGAAAATAGGTGCGTTTATGGATGCAACCGGGAGCTATGACGCCTCATTCTACCTATCCGGCAGTCTAATGCTTTTGTCAGCTGTGATCTGTTATCCGTTAAAGAGGATCAACACGTGGGAAAGGCGCCAGAAAAAATCGACCGCGATAGAACCTTCCGCGTCCTGATTGAAGACGCAAAACTGTGTCTCACTTTTCATTTCTCCACGTGCGTGCGCTCATTCGCGCTACATATGCGTTGTACATATTAATGCATAATAATTTATAGCAAGCGCTCGAGCCGAGAATATAATTACCGCATGTCTTCATGCTATAAGCGGGAAATAATCGATTTCGTGCGTGTAATCGACGCGTTCGAACAATCGGTCATGTTTTCTCGCGCTCAAGAATAGCTTTAAAAATAAAATCTGATCATACGCTTGAAAAATATTCTCATCTTATAGAAGGTGTATAACGCGAGAAGAAAATGCTTTCTGTGTACTTGTGACCTGTTTGTCAAAGGTTTGATTGTTTTTTTTTTATAAGATGTCTATTCTAATGACTTAATACTTTTATTCATAATCTATCGACTTGCGACAATAAATTTATAAGTGATTTTTGCATTCCGATGAATTCCAATTTTTCAATACTGTATAAATTTTTTTACTTAATAAATTTAAAAAATATAGTAGTTGGATTTTACATAATTCCATAAACTTTTTTTAAAACAAAGATGATTTATCTGACTGCTTCTATTTAAATTTCTTTTTATTAAATATCTTTTTACTTTATTCAATATTACATATATTATTAAATATATATAGTAAATTATATTACTGAAAATATATTAATGTATATAAAAGTAGCATATTAATATATTATATATATTTAATAATATTTAAAGCTAGAACTGAATTGTAAATACGTGTGATAGAAAATTGTTTCGTGAAATAATATCTAGATTCAACTACTTTATTTATGTTTTTGATTAATATTAATAGACGAAAGACAGGTTATTTATACCGTGTTTGATGCGAAACTTTATGATAACATTTTTATTTAAATATTAAAATAAAAAATTTCAAAAATTAAACTGTATTATACGAAAGTTTAAGTTAAATTGAGAATTTTAATTAAAAATATTAATTGAATAATTGTGTATTAAATGCCAATTGTGGATAACGATATAAAATTATTAAGTTAAGCAACATCGCAAATATTTATAAATAAGAATAAAAACAAATATCATTTATACACGATAGTAAAAATATCTATTCTTATTTTTAATTTTACAAGTTCTAATCATAATTACATTATAATTACGGATTTATGTCAAAAATTGCGTCGAATATGTATGAATACACATATATGAATATTTGCTGATGTGCTTTAAGATATAATGACATGTTTCCTTATCTATGTTCCTAGACTATCTGGCCTGGGAATATGAATAAGGTATCTGGTTACGTCTCCAGACTTCGAATGGCTTGGGTACCTCGGAAAGGCCAACTCCCGTACTCACCGATGTGAGTCCCTGAGGAAGGAATTAAATTTTTAAAAGTACTACTTTACTATTCTGAAATATATATTTTTGTAATAATATATAACAGTATAAAAAGATAATAGTAAATAATTATAAATTATTATGAGACGACATTTAATGATCGTACAAATAATTATTAATTTTTCATTAGGAACTATTGCGGTACTAACAATTAGTTGATTGATTGTAAACGGAGCATTTAAACGTGAGATGTGTATAGCGAAAGATTATCTCGTCGAAACATTCTTTTGACAATGAAAAAGTCACAAGGCATATATCGTGTAAATTCATTAAATTCGTTACGAACAATTGTGAACGTTCATAATTTATAAAATATAATAGCAGTTTCTTGCGGAAGAAATCAGAATGAAAAATAATGTTGATAGTTTAAGTAGAATAATATTGCACATTTTATTTCACGTTGTTGCAAGACGTTATATAATATTATATTATGAAACTGAACTGCCACGTAACCTAGAGACTTTTATAAGATTTTCAAGTAAAACATTTGTTTCATTCATCACTGCATATTCCATGAGTAAAACTTAAGTGAACAGAGCATGTATACTGCGTTATGTGTATGATATACATTATGTCCGCGTGTATCAAAAGATATTTGTACTTTTGCATGCATAAACATGTATGTAATCTCATAAAACGCACATATCTTCCGACATAATCTTGTTAAATTATAAAGTCATTCCACACTTGGTTTTAAAACTAACTAAATCTTTCGCTGTGATTTTTACAATTAATCAATAATTATTTTCCCAAAGTTTAATTTGCTTATTTTGCGATGACAAACTTTCAACGTTTCTTTATCTACTTCTTCAAACAAATCATTACATAAAAAATACCTGGCTTTTTTTATTAGATAGATAGTTTCATAAATATTTTTATACTTTTAAAACATGCTTTTTAAAATTAATGTAATGCGAGACTATGAGCATTTAGTCAATTTTAAAATTAACTTCTAATGAAGCAAAGTTATTAATGAATGATGATATTTTATCCGTTAGGTTTAAGAAAATTGCTCAAAAGTGAAATCCGTTCCTACTGTTCCTAGTTATTAATATATGTACTATATATATTATATAGTATTTTCATAAAATCATACGCGCAGATTGTCAGGAATGGAATTGTATGTACAGGACAATTCGATTTTGGTGCCGAGGAAATGATTCCGTTGGCAGATATAAGTACAATAAATTTGTAGATTAATGTTATGTTATAAAAAAATATACTTATTATTCATTGCTTCAATTTTTTATTTTCCTCTATCCCTATTCTAATTTGTCCTCACAAAATATTAAATATTATAGAGAGAATGTAGTTATATTTATTAAAAAAGTTATTATAAAATTGTATATGGTAACTGTATATGTACAATTTTTTCGTAAAATTTGAAAATATAAAGTTTCTCTTCGTTTTGTAAAATTTAAAATCAATTTTTTTAAACAAAACTATCGTAGGAATTGTACTGTGCTTCACGTAGTGTTCACGTGTTGCTTTAAGTGATCTAAAGCAAATCTAAATACGAGACTGACATTGGTGATAGTGTCTTATATGCTTAAGCCTTTATCAGTGCATCAAAGTCACGGAGTTCTGTCTTCTGGGAGGATGTGAATCATTCGGGTCGACGCACGAAATCATGAATTATCACGCCGCAGTCTCACTTGATATTTCGCGAGAACAAACATATTTACTGCGTACAAAATGACGCATTATGCGCCAGATACATGACATACAGATACAGCGAGGTGGTACGGCAATATTGTTTTTCTCACGATACGACATGTGCAAAGTGCACTGGCATGCCGTGCACTATTTACTACAGAAAACCGAATACCGAATAATGCACGTGATAGAAGTACGATGTTTGCTGAGACGCTGGCTGGCGTATTTCGGCCGCAATGTTTCTAAAAGCCAACTCGTTCTACCGTATAAGACAAGATACGAAAAATAGTGAAAGTTCTAATATTAGAAGCGATGTAATCCCGGAATAAATTGTAAGTTGTACGAGAATGCAAATTGAAACTTGTACTTTTTGCTTCCATCCATTTCTCATAAATTATTACATATTTCACAGATAAATGAATTTATCGTGTTCTTTTTACATTTGTAATGAAACATTTTTTTATCACAAAATAAAGTATATCTCTGGTATTTTTAATGTGGCATCCTCTCATTATTATCCATGTTTTCTAAATTTTTTTCTTCATTTTCGATTATGTATCTCCTTCAATAATTTATCGTGTAGCTCCAATAAGTTGGTAGAAGAAGAAATTTAGATAGATTCTACCGTGTGAACAGCCATAAAAGCGAATTGCCACTAGTATCTACGATCTTGTTCCTCGCTTCCTACTATACGAGGTCGCCGACTGTAGTATCTTCGTCAATATCGATGTAGTATTTCTTCCCTTTTTCTCCGCACGACAATGTCGAAGTATAAACTATTGCTGTTCGTTTAAGCTGGTAGTATTCTGTTCTCATTGACCTTGCCATTTTAACTTGCCTCCAATATTGCTTTCTTTTTATAGATAAAAGTTTCAATTATAAGCAGTGCTCGGTAAATTTTGTTTCTGTTTCTCAAAAATAAAAAACGTTTGTTCCTTAATCCGAAATTGTATGAAACTAATATAAAGGGCGACACCAATGTGGTTTTTAATGAGTTCTATTATTTTTAGCAAGAATAAAAGAATATTATTGATAAAAGAATTTGTTTCTTTTTTGATCTTGGTGCTCAGCTTTACTGATGCTTGATACCAAAAAAAAAAATAACGTAAATTATGTATACATATATGTATGACATCTGTGCAACAAATATGTGAATGTAAAAATTTAACAAGCGATGGAGCATTTCTATAACTTTATTAAATTTTTATATTTCGTGCAATATTTTTTTATAATTCAAGTGCAATAAGTAGGTATCGCGAGCTAGAATGCAAAATATTCTGAAAGCAAAAGATTTTTCGAAGTAAGAACATAAATTATTTCTTTCATTAAGAGGAGCTCACTTCCTACCTCGTGCGTATTCTAAAAGCTGACTTCTACCGCGTGAAGTATCTCCGTGAAATTGCGGCGATATTTTACACTCTTGCTTTTCAATTTGAACAAACTGCCCCGAAAGAGAAGAAACTTTGAAAGACGAATTTGATAAAGAGTCATTGTTTTTCCATGTTTTCTAGTATTGTGTATTAAATGGCATGTATCCAAAAATTTTTTCAATTAGCTAGACTTCTATATTCTTTTTTAATTTTACACTTGTGAATGCACAATTTGTAATGTTTAAGGAATTTTGAATCCAAAAAATGTTTTAATAGAAAATATAAAAGTTCATCAGAAAATACTATCATTTAATTAATTAATTTTTATTCTTTTTGTATAAATATATATTTAAAAATAAAAAATATATACATAAATAATATAAAAAACTCATTAAATTTGAAGTTAAAATTAAATTAATTTTATTACCAAATGGTATCTAGAATTAGAAGTTCTGTTTGAAGCTAAAATTTCACTCGGCGATCGGAACGTCATTACGCCCGTTCGCCGGTGTGCCGGTGCATCAGTATAAATTTTAAAAAAGAATTTTAATTTCACGGCGTTAAATGTCATTTAATTTTCAAAAAATTTTAAATTACCACATTATTGAATCTTTACTTACCCCCATATTTCTTCTCTATTTTTCTATTCATATTTTTATTTATACATATATACGTATTTATTTGCATATATATGTATATTATTTAGTTTATTTATGTAGTTTAATTGTATTTAATTAAAAAATTTAATTTTATAACGTTAAATATCATTTAATTTGAAGCATTTTATTTTTCAAATTATTAAATTTTTATTCTTAATCCTCGAATTCCTACCTACCCGTATTTCTTGTCTATTTTCCTATTCGTATTTTTATTCATTCGCGCCTACTATAGCGTATTTCTACCTACCCGAATGTAAACTGCGAATACATGGAATACATCCTGTTATAAGTCTAACGAAATACCTAAAATCTACGATGAGTGGTGGAAAATGTGAAAATTGGGAGTTCTAATACGCGCATGATTAGAATTAATTTGGGGTCTCTTCAATCTCGCATATAAGCGAGAAAATATAGGGAAAGTAGCCTATTTTGAGCAAATAGATAGATATATGAAAACATTTTGTATGTTATCTTACATAATTACTCTATTGTGGTCAGTATGGTTGACTCATCATATTCAGTTTTCTTTTTTCGGACCAAATCGGACCTATCTTTTGTTTTCCTGGCCACACAATTTGGTCGCATTTTAACCAGAGTAGGGCTATTCTATAACTTATAACGATAACGAAACTGTCATTATGAGTTACAGAATAGCCCTACAGAGACCAATAAGGAGAAAAAAAACTCACCGATTCGATGTGCAACGGGCGGAGTTCTGCAAAGAAGCTACGATGATACTGTAACATACAAATAAGATTCAAATTAAAGAAGCTTTCAAAATAATCAATATTTCGAAAAATAATTTTTATACGCATATTTTAATAAAATATTCATACAATTATTTATTTTTCGAAAATGATTTTTATAAGAATAAACTTTTATAAAATTTTAAATAATTTTTCTTCTTCTAATTATTTTTAATTTATCAAGATAAATGAAAATAAATAGGAAATAACTATTAATTTAATACAAATAATACTCACCCCAAGGTTGTTCCGCCGGGGCCTGATGCCTCTTCTAGACCTCTTACCTCCTCTCAGGACATCTGGCCTCCTCTCTCTCTTTTTGCACAGGACAGACGCAAAATATGGCCAAAATAAATTATTACAATCGCGCGTTAATTAAAATAAAACTTCCGAAATTAAAACGTGAATTAATAATACGACTTTAATGACGAACACTCCCTCAGACGTTATCAATATATCGGACGATAGGACGAAACAACACATCAGATGTGCGTGCCATATTTGAGCCATTTGGTCCGTAGACACCGACTCGTGGCTATGCAATGTTAAAAGGAAAAGGATGAAGGATGATTGAATAATGTGCCGAAACAACACATTAAATGTGCGTGCCACATTGGAGCCATTTGGTCCGTAGACACCGACTCGTGGCTATGCTGTGTTAAAGGTGGGAAAGAAGGATAATGACATGGAAATCCCGGAATTAAAACTCCAATTACTTGTATGATTTCATCAATAAACATCAGATATCCCCGTTATCAACGTGTTCAGAGGTAGATAACTGGCTCATCGTGCCCGATCAAAAGTTTAACCCCGAGTGGCACGTCGGTCGAAAATCGATTTCTTGAAAAAAGTTTCTCGAAATGGTACAGTGCGGACTCTCATCCATATCAAGCGACCATTTCTTCGGCCCATTGACTCGAACCTATTACTCTCTGTCCACTCACAGTAAAACATAATGATCAGGGCTGCTCGCAAGATGACAAATTGCGGACTGAGCAGTAATCGATCCCAAGAACATGAAGAAAACGTAGATATCGTAATTACTATAGTCGCGAGATCGCACCCGAAAACGTCGAAAGCACATAAATTATTTTGGCCATAAATAAATTTATTACACGCACTCGCGAACGCGGATTAATAAACTATAATACAAGCGCGCGCGGACTAATTATCAATCTTTCGCGCGATACTGTACGGCACTCCCGTTTGCAAAGCTCATATGATAATATTTAATATTCCGTCAAAAGCCTCCACTTCGATTCGGCGTGTGATGTTGGGATACACGGTACCTCCGAGCAAGAGTTAAATCCCAAGCGAAAGAAAAGGGAAACGATCGCGAAATCAACAACGAAGAAAATAAACGAGTAACAGAGAAAAGAGATCCAAGCCTGATCCATAAACTGATCCGGCGGCTTATGGCTCACTTTTATTGTTACTTGCTCATTTTATAATATCGCTTTTAGTTAATTAATCATTTATTTGAAAAAAACATCTTTTTTGCAAATAAACGATTACTCAACTAAACCAACGTTCGCCACGCGCAAAAATCAGGCCTAATACCGTCCAGACTCGATTACTTGCCAAAGATTCAGGAGACACCAGGGTCGGAACTACAGGCGATATCACAGAGCAGGATAGAGTGAAGAGTATGGATACCAATTGCCCACGGCTAATAATTTAGACGGTGAAGACAATGGGAGGCCATCTCTTACTCGAGCGAAATCAATGACAAGCTCTGACCTGATCGTCTTAAGCAAGATTTACATGACTGATTTTTCGAAAAAAGGTACAGAGCGAGCTCCCGTCCATATCAAGCGACCATTTTTTTGTTTACCAGTATGTACATGCAGGTAGATGTGACGACAGATAGGAAGATTTAGTCGATCGACCGAATTCTTACCGCGTAGGACCGAACCGTTTGTCGAAAGCAGAGCGCGTCCGCAATCCACCGGGGAGACCCAGCATCACCGCGTGCCCGAGCACTTAGTGAGAACGATGCATGCAAAATCGTCTCAATGCGAATCCCAAATACTGCCAGACGTCAAAAGTGCGGCCATTGACAGGAATGGACATTTCAAGAATAATTTTTCATACAAGCTTTGTTAGTCCGATTACTTGAACGGCACTCCCGAAGTAAACCCGACGAACCGGCTGCAGTTCGTTTATTTAGTTAAATCGACGACGAGGGTACATTAGCTTCCTCGGATTATTATCCAAATAGAACATAAGTTTTGTTTGGATAATATTCTCTGAGTACTAGAGCCCTCCCACCACGCCAAGGTTGTACCCGTAGGAGGGATATTATACTAACAATAATTTGATAACTTACACGATGCGCAGCAGTTGAATAATCATTATAACAGGTTGTAACGTTCGATGTCTCTCGTTCTTCTTTCTTTTCTTAAATTTATTCGTTACATTTATTAATTGCACTCACACTTATAAATACAACGAAAAGACTTATTTTCTTTTCTTAACAGATTTCTGTTTCTATAATAAATAAATTCTACGAAACATCTATTTTGATAAATTATTATTTACGCTCACAAGTATTTAATTATTGAGTTAATTATATCTACAATCTAACGATCGCAAACATATGCTACAATTCTAAACAAAATCGTAAAACTCGTAACCTGTTTTCATAAGTTTCATAAAAACTTATGAGTAGATCTTCAATTCTATTATGCGTACTGTATGTCATACTCTATGCTCAGCTTTTTACGATCGCTTTGTAAGCTACGATTGATTCATAGATTTGCTTAGAATTGCAGCAATAGTTTCATAATAAATGCCCGTAATAATGTCGATTAAAAAAATAATGTTATGCGATGTATGGAGTTTCTCGCGCCACTACCTATCTGTTCGAGTGTCGATTATGCGGCGATCTTCACAGTATTATGTGTTGCAAATATTAAACCTGTGTTCTAATCAATTTCTTATCATCTTGAAATATTTAACATTCTAGACAATAAATTTATTTCAACTTCAAACTTAATAAATATTTTACTTGAGTAATCTTTTTCTTCTCAAATCATCCCCAAAGAACATTTAAATGACGTGTAATTTTTTTCTGATTCAATATTTAATTGATTTAGAAACTATTAATACATATATATTTCTCTACCAAAAATTGATTATTGAATTGAGAGTAACAGAACTCTTTCAGGCTATATGTATATCTCAATTAAATTTCGATTACTTATAGAACGTAACAAATTGATTCTCAACAATTATTTGTTGAATTAAAAACATAACTTTCTCTAAAAATACGGATTTTATAGATGTTATATTTTATGTCAATTATTACAAGTACGCTATTAATAAAAAATAAAACTTTGCTTTAATAAACAGTGTATCATCCTAAGCTTCCGTAGCAATTGCTATTTCCGTAGCAATTAATTATATCTTTCAATTATGTTTAATCTTAAATTAGAACATAGATAAAAATGTATTTATTTACGTTATTTCCTAAGTTATTTATGGATATTTCTCAATTCGTTGCTCGTGCTATTTTCTACATTCCTCTTATTTCACAATAACAACTTACAAAATACCTTAAAAAGTATTTGGCGTTGCTTCAAATCAAATTGTGTTGGCAAAATCGTATTTTTCTCTCTGGCATTTAATACATCGAATACGTAAGCGCATCAATTTTTTTAGCTGTAAGTCTTTCTTATTTAGAAAATACTTTTATACTCGAATATCAAAATAATAACATATTTTCGAATAATGTAAGGCGATATTGCCATTACAATAGTATTATCATGACACAATATAATATTAATTCTTCTCAACGTTTAACTTTAAAATCGAAAGTTATTATCCTTAAAATCATAAATGGCATTTTAACGTTCAAAAAATAAAGTTAGTACAATCATCAATTATTAGTTTCTGAAAATAAAATAAACTTTACATTTCTTAATTTTAACTATTAATAACGTTTAACTATTAATAACGTTTAACTATTAATAAACTAACAACTATTATTGAACTAAATATAACAGAATTCAAGCTATGTTTAAAATTGGCTCATTTCGTCGACAAATTGTACTCTGACATTAAGATTTAAAGAATATCCTAAAGAAAATTCATTTAACAGCGACAATAATAAAGTGTTGTGACGAAAAGAGTTGTGATCGGAGTCATTTGGTACCGGTCCGAAAACACCGGGCTTTCTGCTTCCGACTGCGGATACATTGCGACATAGAATAGGGGGAGGCTTTCTCGCGGCTGCGGAGAAGAGGGCAGAGGACCAGACGGCGAGGTGGTGGTTGGTTAGTCGCTCGGGGCACGAAAAGGGGTATGATGCGCGCCGCGACGCATCGCTGCGGCGAGGCTAGAGTGAGACAGAGCAATTTTCCCTCCCGCAAACACAGCATCCCCCATCACCCGTTCCCATTCCTTTATCCTCTCTCTGTCTCTCTTTCTCCTTTCTACTTTCGATTAACTACTCTCTTCTTTCATTTCGGTTCTTTGTTCCTCTTTCGGCCCTCTGCGTTCCTTCCTCGCAGCCCTTTTCATCCTTTACATCCGTTTTCGTTGCTTTCGCACCTAGATCTCTCCGTCTCATGCGCTTACACACGTATACACACACACATACACACTCTCTCTCTCTCTCTCTCCTCTCTTTCTCCATTTCACCTCATTCGGTCCAGTACAGCGTCGGAGCGTGCAGAGAACGGTTCGTCGCGCGTCTATCCGCATGTACTGACACGCACGTTGATAACGCGTGCAAACCGGTTACGATTTATGATCGAGAATATATCAGAAAAGATATTCGTGTTTGTTGGTAGAGTGGTCGATGAAGAAGTCCGTGCTGCTCCGGAAGAGAACCGTCGAATCGAACGGCCGAATCCACGTGGTACATTTATAGATTAAATGCCAGCAAGAGAGAGTTTTCATTCGCCCGAGAATTTATCCGCGCTAAGATCACGGCTCTAGAAGTGCAATTTTTAGTTCTTCGTTCTTTTTTTTTTAAAAGAATTTGACGATATTTTGAAAAAGCTAACAAAATCTAAGAGACAGAACGCGAAATTTTTTTCAAGATATTAATCGTTTTTGAAAAAACTCAATTATAATATTTGACACACAAAATATTTTTTTTACTAAACTCGTAATTTTCAATTAAACTTGTTTTGTGACCATTGTTCTTTGAAGAACTTACAAACATTCGGAGATATCTGAGAAACAATAGATTAACATGCGAGATGCCTAGATTACAAAAGTGAAGGAATGCGTGGATTCAACTAGCAAAGCAAAATAGAAAAGCGAGATCGTAGAGATTTTAAGGCTGCCTTTGAAGATGAATGAAATTTCTCGCGAGACTAAACTTTGTTCATACGAATTTCGCAAGAATGCCAGAACGCGAAAGAAGTGAAATGATAAGGTGCTGTACATTGCTTGAGATAATAAGCAGACTCATAGATTAGAAAATTTTAAAATATGTCGCTAATTTATGTTGTTAATTCATAAAATATATAATACACATGTCTATACAATTATATTTTTCAATCGAATCAAGAGAGTTTTCTTTAAATCATTGTTCTAAATTAAAACTCACGCAAATTATTTTTAGTGACAGATAATCATAACAGATTCTGATCTTTTTTCTATTGAGAAAATATGTGCTACATTTATACTAATATCCTACAAATCACGATTAAATTGCTCACTATGCCAACAGGAAAATCAAGTAATTAAGATAGATGCGACTGCATTAATATCAATTACAATATCAATATTGGTACGGACATGTGAAACGTGTATTGTGTGCATAAAATGCAATGATATATAAAATTTTCGTTATTTATATATATATAAATGTGTTTATA
This sequence comes from Tetramorium alpestre, assembly GCA_021460005.1. Lineage (NCBI taxonomy): Eukaryota > Metazoa > Arthropoda > Insecta > Hymenoptera > Formicidae > Tetramorium > Tetramorium alpestre. Next base: position 1,414,114 of record JAJVSH010000034.1, on the reverse strand, counting down.
AAATGACTAGAATAGGTTAATGACATTTTAGCCATTAATACTAATTTTAGCTTCCATCAGAAAATATTTATGGCAATTTACTAGATTTACATTCATGTATATTTATCAGTATTGATTATATCTATTAAATTTATTCACTAAATTACAGATATACAGATTAGCAATAGATAATAAAATATCTTATTATGTAAAAAATATTTTTGTGTAAGATAGAGAATAGTATGATAAAATTTTTATCATATATCGGCTAAAGAGATCTTCTGTAAGAAATCTCTCGAATCGATTATCGCTCGTATAGTGCGACACCTGAAAACCACCAATTTCACACAACTTACTTTTATAGTTTTCGGATATCAGTTTATCTTATTTCCAATTATATATTATATATGTTTCATATTTTTCACGAAAGAAAAGCGTGTAATGACTGTGTTTATCGATTTTGTTCTATCGATTTTTAAACGTGTCAATTATTTTGTAATAACACATACAAAACATTGAGTGTTTTTAAACTTTGTACAAAATATTTTAAGAAAATATATAAATTATTGTGTAATATTTTCATAACACAGACGTGACGTCGGAATGAAAATCTACTTATTAATAAGAAAGAAAATTATTAACAAATTTCTAATAAAGAAAGTAATAATAATAGTAGTTCTAAGTAATTCTTTAAGAATTTGAAAGAAAATTAATCTTAAAGTTTAAAAATCAAATTTAGATTAATTTCTTCAAATTTGTAGAAAAATAAATTCAAACGTGGATTCCCTTTCATTAAAAAATAAGCCGAATACTTTATTATAACTAATTAATTTATACTTTTTAAGGAAAAAAGAAATTCTCGTAATTAAGCTCTCTCTTTGTTTTTATAAATTTATTTAATTTTTATGTAAATTATATTCATTTTGGATTCTGCAAAATTCTCTGTAGTTTCTTTAAAAACTTTCAAATTTATTATATTATTGTAGCTCACACTTTAATTACTCAAAGAACAAATGCAGTCACTCGACATACTGTGCATTCCTGTGCACATATACTGTGCATTCCTGTGCACATAAGACACACAAGACGAGTACAGTAAAATTTCTAGTGAAGGCGGAACGTAAATAAGAACAAAGAAAGAAAGAAAGCGACATCAGCCAATTATTTCAGCGCTAATTAAACGGCGACGTGTTCACTTGGTTTTAACTTTTTTAAGTAGAGGGGCGGGATTGCTAATTGGCACCGAGACGCGATGCCCAGTGATAATTAGTCAATTTGTTAGTGTGGCTCGGCCAATGCAGTCCGCCGTGGACAACCGACGCAGGATGCAATCATCCCTGACTACCTCCGGGTAATCGTCCTGCTACCTGTCGACAGCAATAAAGAGCTCCTTAGAAGCACCTAGAGACCAGTGTGCTTACAATCTTCATTAACGATAATCCGCACGACCTTCCTGCTTTTCTATGACAAGTTTCTGCAATACGTGACCAAATTCGCCACGATGACCAGCGGACAGAAGAATAAGTCCGTTGTATATCCTGAGCAACGATACGGCTATATGCCGTGTCCATTATATGACACGGGTAAGTACAACCTGTGACCGATATCGTTTAATCTCTTTCATTTTCTAATACATTTTTGTACTTTGTACAAATAATAATGGTACATGGTATTAACTGAGCTGTGTGAACAGTCTGTATACAATTTAAAAAATTTTGACAAATCTTTTCAAATATTTGGAGATATTTTTATCATATAAAGATATTGTAAGATTTTTGTGTTGTGTTTCATTTTTATCTTTGTCTCTCTATGTGTACAGAGCTGTGTAATGCATTTTTATAATTGAGTGAATGCACAATAACAAAACTTTAATTACTTGCAATCAATAGCAAACAGGTGCTCGTGATCGATCCTCGACGTACTTCCTGTAAGATTCGATACAGGATGATATGGCTCGATATAACTCATCCAAGTTGCACAAAGCAACTTTAAACATTATGTAATGGTGGGTGAATATAAAAAGCATTTCGACAAACATATATGAAATAAAAATATTAATTTTGCATATTATTAAACGTGTTCTATCGAAATATGTAAGGGCAATCATGTAGAAAATATTAAATTATTGAATAAATTATTTGAATTAAATATGACAAAAATAATATGCAACAGTGAGCAATGATATCAATAAGAGATAAATTATTTATCATAAACAACAAGCGATTTAACGTAAATTATTAAGTTTATAAGGTATGTGAAGTTGACACCTCGAAATGTGCATTTTTACAAAATTGATATGGCAACTTCACATATCTAAATTTATAGCCAGTCAGAATTTTATGTAAGAGAAAATCGTACAGCTATTCGTACGCAAACAATTGAAAAAGCTTATAACTTCATCAGTTATAATGAATCTCTCGATGTTCATATTTTAATAATTAATTTCTCATCAAGCATGCAATTCTGTCCCAAGGTAAACATTATTAATATTATTAATATAAGACAACAAACATAAATTTCAATATATATTACTTTATCCATTATTATTATATATTTATAAATTTTTCATTAAATGTCCACTCTTTCAGTCTAGCGTTCTTTTATTTTTATAATTGAAACAATATTTTATAGTATACTTTGTTTGCATAAAATTATGTGAAATTGCGTAAAAGAAATTCATAAAAAAGATATCCTACATTTACCTCTATTTTATCTCTAATGATCCGCGGATTGTACAAAATATCTCATTGTCAGAATTGGAAAATTGAACGTCATATTTTACAAGAAACAGAGTTGTATATCAGACTACAAATTTTATATATGTTTTGAAATAATCGGTTGAATAGTAGTATTTCCGATTTTTCTTCACACGACTGTACTACATAATTTCTACTAAAATCGCACTCTTGCATTTCACGCGTATTTTTCGCGCGATAAGATTTATAGCATTCTGTGGAATGAAACGCGTTAACCAGAGTACCACGTGCTCCTAGATTAATTACACTTTCTGTTTGCGGCGTTGTACTGCAACGGGAAACGACACAGGCGATAAACTCTTAATCTTTGTTACAATTATCTGCACATTATTTTCAGAATCATGATCATTAAAGAAATAAAGTCTAATACACTTAATTAGTTTCAAATAGACAAATTTAATTTTATTTTTGTGAAATAATTGTATATATTGATTTTTTTAGAAAAAAATTTATTTTTTACGTACTCATAAATGTAAAATGTTTAAATAAATATTCAGTTTGATATTAAATAAATATTCAATTTGATATTATTAGAGATGAGATAACATCTCAGAATTTTAGAATTCAGATTTTAGTTTTTTGAGTAAAGCTATTAATAATATTAATAATTTTAACTTATATTACATAATGTATGTTACATAATCATTATTAATATTTTTTATGTCCGTACACAATTTATTTAGAATATCTAATAAATATTCATATTGTTGATATAGCAGATCACTAATTGACACTAAAATTCTAATGTTACATCATTTTCCATTCCATATTAAAGTTTTAATTCCTTTAAACTGTTTGCCCTAGAATAATATATGCTATTTCCAAATTGTGTTATGACATCGCAGTAGCGAATAGCATAAAATTCAAAACGTGTTGATGGATCTGTCATAAAATGAAGTTCGGAGGACAAGTATAATTGTCTCGCTAAATAACGTCGATCCCTAGAGCTTTTTGTGTGAATAAATTATCGCACTTTGCCAGATGTGACGTGTTTATCCTCGATATGTAGACACGTGAATTTCGCGAGTGAACCTCAACTGGTTTTGCATATGTTTCAACACATGTTGTCCGTGAACGAAAAACTTTGGTTAGATGCAAATACAATTTAATTAGTATTCGCAAATTTATAATGACATTATAATGATTAATATTAATTTAATCGTGTCACCAATATTACCTGCCTGTATATTCAATATTAATTAATATTATTATGCTTTACGCATATATTTTTTATGAAAATTATCATATAATTAAGTTATATTAAAGATCTTTTTAAAATATATTAAATTTATAATAAATCTCTATATATGTGAATTTTATAATCAGAACTATTTATCTAAGTAGCATTTAAACAAATTTGGAATATTTAGGATATTAAAATACAATTACAGATAACTGCCTAAATAATAATTTAGTGAAACAAGTAATGACTGCTATGTATGGGATATGTAAAGCCTACTTATCGCGGCTTGCATAATATTCACATTCTGTTCGTGAATTATGCAATGAGAACTTTCATATAACGGAAATTCATATAGGTATGAACAATATGTATACACTGTTAATCATTTAAATTAACCGTAAATTTAAACAGTTAAATTACACAATATAATAAGTATTCCTTCCCAGATCATACGCTGTGTAATAATCATAAAGCAATGGTTAAGTTTCACAGTGTTTCTACCGCGCTTCTACTTGTGTCATCATACATTTATTAACCAAATTTTAAGCGCATCCATTTAAGACCGAGGTCTGCAGTAAAATTAGTGAGATTTGCAGGGTTGATTCTTTATACGCATAAATTTTCAATATATTCTGCAAGATTTAGAGATTAATGTATTTATATATTTATGGAGCATTATCACGCTGCAATCTAGCAATATCCTATTATTTCTTAATATATTGTTAAAATCTCACATTTAATAATATGACTGTATAAGATATTATCAAAATACAATTTCTCTATAATCAATTTCTTAAAATGTATTTTTTTAACGAAGCAAGCGAAAATAAAATTAATATTGTATTATTACTTAAACAGTCACAAATAAATATATGAAAAATCTAAAAATTAACTTTTAAATCAGAAAATAATTTGATAGTTAAAATTAGGGAATAAAGAAATTTATTCGGTTTGTTTTACGCAAGAGCTAGTAAGTTAAGCGTCTTTACGCTAGACACGAAAATAGAATATAATTGAAAGCGCGACATTGCGTATTAGCCGTGACGAATTTGCCTGAAGGTCGCAAAACAGAATTTAATTTAAAATTTGCATTAGGCTGAAAAACGTGCGATGTTTTTCAACCTAATGCTCTCACGTCGATCGGACTGATGAAATGATAAATTTATGGTCGATCGCAAATCAGATCGTGCGAGACGATATGAAATATCATCAAGGCTATTTTATGTATATACATATAACCATTGGATTGAATAGACTGATTATACAGGATGACATTTAATATCCCATTATCCCATATCTCCATTCATAATTTCTAAGCGCTAATTCATCATATTATCACTATCTATAACAATTTTACTATTGTTTGTTTTGTTATAAAATAATTTATACATTATTAATAATTTACATTGTAAAATAATTTAATAAAAAGGTAAAAATAGATAACAGGAAAATTTATTTTGCTGAAATATGAAAAATTAACGAATTTTTTAATTAGTAATAAGATTTGTGTTTTTTTTGTAAAGGCTAATTTTGTATATTTTACATATATGTTTCTTATTTGCATCTACGGAAATTAAAGATATATGTCATTAAAGAATATTGTTTTCTTTTTTATTTTTTACTATTTGAAACGTATCGACATTGTATTCAATATACCGATAGCATTCGTACATACATGAAAAATGGTACATCCTTCCGTGATAGTGAAAGGTTTGATAAAATTAAATCTCTTCAAAAACAAACCGGATCCATTTAGGAGTTATTTATGGATCTACATATCTCTCTAATAAATAACAGAAAAACGGATTGAACGGAGTGCCAAATATGTCACAGGTGGTTTCATAATTAAGTAATGTGAACGTAAATTATAATGAAGTATTGCAACAGTAAAAACACTTAATTCAGAATGAATTAATTAAGAAATATAATGTTTAAATTTTGTTGTCGGTGCCAAAATAATTTCTTAAGTATAGTAATTAGGAATAAATCATATAAAAGTCTCCTATTTTTGTCTTTTTAAGTTCAATGTTAAAGAAATGCTAGTTATCGAAGTTTTATACCATAATTCTGTTTCGTACACAAATAATAATTGTAGAATTCGTCTACAAGATGCAATCAAGTAATGGATTCGATCTATTATTGCCTTTGCACAAAGTAATTAATTACCTTGCAGCTTTTAGGCATTTTTAAATTATGATATGACGAAATGCGAGATGCTCTTTACTCAAAGTAATATATCTATTGCATTACCTAAAAATGTTATTCCATTAGATATAGTAAGTCACAGGACGATGCCAGGTTTTCATGCAAGGTTACAGAACGCACGCAAACTGCAACCTAATCGATGTTGTACTCGTAATTCTGAATATGTCGTAATCTGGAAAGCGAAAGCGCATACCGCAATCTTTCGAATTTACTTTTTCGTTTATAGACTTTTTCCAACAATCGTATAATATTTATATTCATATAAACATTCATATGTTGCATGTGTAAAAATTATATTATGTCTCTTCAAGACTTAAAAATTTTTTCTACTGAAAGTTATCTAAAGGAATTATTAAAAAATATGTTCTCTAAATTTATTTCGCAATCACTTGATATATGTATATATCAACGAAAAGAGATTTTGAGCTGACATAAAAATACGATAGAAAATCCCAATGCTTTCAAAGATAATGTCTCACATAAATTTGAATAAAGTACACGGGAAAAAGTGTCGAAATGCCTCGCGAATCATCAAAGTGTCAAAATAAAATTGTACAATAAATTCCAGTGAATTCCTCGATCGAGGTCAATCGATCTTTCGTTATGACACTTTCAAATCGATAACTTCCGAGCGTCGTCCAAGCGATCTGCGCCAGCACGAGCCGTCTGTCACGTCGAACACCTTGAGGTATTCATAGTCTGTATCGCCGTCTCGCTATTAATACTTGCGGCAATTTTAGTTTTCAAACGTATGCCAAGAATAAACACACAGTTGTGTCGCGTAATGTAATGTAAATATAACGGCAGATTTTGTCTCCTCGAAAGAGTTCGATCACAGGAGGCGACTACGAAGCCGAGAAATTAAACACCAAATTGCCTAAAAATTAAGAGTCATTTATGTCTGTCAATTTAAAGTCCCTCAGAAATATTTTATGATTTTCTGTAATCTTGTGCCAAGCCGCGTAAGTTGAGCAGAAGCACAATTCAAATAATACAATTAGAAATAGAATAAAACGATAAGGAGACAACGATATTTCTAATTGAAAGAGATAAATTAAAGTATTTCTAGCCATGTACATCTGGGAATCATTTTATTGTGACTGTAAACGTGCCAAGTTGCGGTGACTTGAAGTATAAAATGCTTCGAAATGCAACAATCGCGGCAGTTGGGTGCGTCAGGCGTTTTCCGCTTTCGTTTCTTTCTCTTAACATGCATACTGTGTCGTTGTAACTATTGACCCGTGAAAGACGTATCTTTTAGAAAAAAAAAACTACCTTATCTGTCAGTCGCGAATTGTGTGATTCTTGGCAGATAAAGAACGAGAAACGACATCATAAAACTACTAATTCTGTAGTAAAAAATAGAAAACTTCGCCGTTAGATTCAGAATTCGTCACTTGCGAATTGTTACGATAGTGCAAAAGAAATATCATCGTTATTATCGAATAACTTAATTCGTTTTTTTTTTATACAAAATCTTTATAATTATTGTAGTAAATAAATAATTTCATTTTAATTACTATTTTAATAATATAATAATGTAGTATGTTATTTTCAAGTGATAATTTTTATTTTAAACATCTAGTAAAAAGCGGTATTAAAGCAGCACACTGCATTTGTTCAGTTCCTTCGCTTGTTTCATAAATTAATTTTCATGAAAGTACACAGCAAGCTATTTTGTATTCTGCAAGCACTACTGTAAATACTACTTTTGTTCGTTTCAACTCACAGGTTTAGAATTGAAACAGTGATACTAATGAGAGAGTTCTGTAATATGCAGAAGAATCTAATATTTCTGTTTATAATGATTTTTTTTAACCATAGTATTTGAGCATGATTATGTTATTTCGCAGATAATCATTTCGCAGATAATATGTCATTTTCTGTAATTAATGCTATAATTAATGATTTTTAGAGCAATGTGTTTATACATGAAAATCTAATCAGCAAATAAACACATAATCGCACATTTAATCCGCTATTATTTACTTAAGATGTAAAATATTGTAAGTTGAATGACATTTAAATAAAAATTTTTTTATTTATCTTTTGTTATAGCGAATTTATTTAATATTTTCAATCCTTATTTTAAAAAACTACATGTTAAAAATGAATTAAACGTTAATATTAATAATATTACAAACAGAAAATTTATATATAATTTTTGAATTTTTTAAATGATCTTAGTAAAAAAAAATATAAAATCTTGTCGAAAGTCTATAAATTGATCAAAAGAAAATATAATATCTATGATAGGTAATTCTAGTATATTTACAAGCTCGATATTATCTGTTAATCAGTGATTTTACAAATGTGATAAGAAACGTCTACACGTTAGTGAATTTAAAATTGCCTTTTCGTTCTTCGATTCTAATTTAGTCCAATTTAGTGAAGATTTATGACACTTTTATTATGCGTACTCCACATACTCGTCTTCTTATAAATGATCCTATTACAATCATTATGAAAAATTTCACTCATACTATTTTGTTTGAATATAAGAAAAATAAGAATAAAAATAATTAATTATAACTTAAATAAAATATAAAATGTACAAATTGATGAAAACATTATTATAATATAAATTTTCTTTTAAAAATTCTTTCAACATCACAAGAGCGTAGTTCTAATCTTAAATCAGAAACGCTGCCAGAAATGAATATCATCATCCACTTGTGTAAAGTAATATTTCCTTCAAAAGCGGATGTGACAGCATATCTTTGTCGTATATGATTCATTAAGACAAAAATTTATTTCCAATTCGTTTGCAAGCGTTCAAAAGTTCCTGTCTGCGCCAGCGTGTTTCTAAAATAGACATTATCGTCATTAATGATGTTCGCCAAATGCAACGACGCGCAATAGCTTAGTCTCTCCACCAACAACAAAGAGATATTATCGAAACTGCACACGAGAGCAATTACTTCGTGAATCGTGAATTAGGCAGGTATCGCGTAGCGACTCCCACGTGTCTCTAGTTGTGGACGCGTCGCGGGGGGCCGCGGTTTCCACGACCCTGGGGAGCGTCGCGACGCCTCGTGTACGTTTCAGTACGAGGGTGCCGTTCACCAAGAGTGAACGCCGCCGGAGTCTCGTTCTGTCTTTATCACGCTCTTCGAAGAGTAACGCGAAAAATCGTACTTTCACTTGGGTCAACATCACGTCGAGTGCGTCTTCGGAATTCTACTCACCCACGATCCCACCGTAAAGGCATTGTGCCATCGAGCTGGCATCGCGCGACATCGCATGTCTGGATCAAGCGCAAGTCCGGACGAGCGGAGATAATAACCTTCGTGGAGGGACCTTGACGTATCACCGTCGCGACACACATCGCGTTATACAGTGAATATTTCAATACAATATCGATTTACCGCGTGTGTAAAACACGTGTGTGTCGTGAGTGTCTGTGCTCTGCTCTCAAATCCCGTGTCGTGTTCTCGTAGAAAAAGCCTCCCTTTCATCCCGCGCAATGTATATCGGTGTACCATTATACGCGCTGTCATCCTGTCACCCCGTGAATCCACCTGTCGCGATAGAGTGCGTGGGTCCGTGTCGCGCGTGTGAATATTTCAACGTGCTATCGATCTACCGCGCGGAACACGTGTTCCGTGAGTACCAGCGCGATACTGATCATCCTTATCATCTCGATATTTCATTGATTAATATTACCTTGAATTTTTCGCGCGGTATTACCGATCTGCTCGAATGTCAACAGTAGACTACCTAGAATCACAAGATTGCAGGTAGCGCGCGGCACTAATTTCTCGGATCGCAAGATAAAAATAAACTTTTAAGTTTGGAATTTTCGAGCTAAAGTTCTCGCATAAAAATACCGTTTGCTTACGCGACATTCCCTCGGTACTCAGGAATACGAAACCAATTCAAATGTCACGGCATGACCGACAAGCCATTCGTTTGCGTCACCGCAGAAACGCCCGAATCCGAACTTCGCCGTCAATCGCATGTAGTGTGAATATTACAATACGAAATCGATCGACTGCACGAAACATATGTTTCATAAATGCCTCTATACTCCCTATCGTGACTTTATTTTTCCTCGCCTGTCTCCAATAAATCAAGCAAACGCGGAATTCAATGCCATTGAGTATATCCGATACGAATGATATCATTTGCTTTTACAGCGAAACGAATTATATATGTAAAATTGTGCGACACGGAGTTTAAACTCTTCAGGCGAACGCTGCAGTCACCAATGTTGGAGGCATAAATAGAAATAAGTTCTTAACAACCGTCATTTTCTATTATTTCATGCTTTATCCTTGTAACGCGCGGCTGTGTGCACTCACGCCACAATCAAGTTACTTGTGAATATTTCAATATAGCATCGATCTACAGAAACAAAGTAGACATTCCGAGTATTCACTCTTTTATACCAATAACGCCACTGTTTTTCTCTCAATATATTGCATAATAGCGGTATAATGCAGTATATACGTAAGATAACCTTCTATCACCCTTTTATCACAATTTGATAAAACGTTGTTCATCGAACGTTCAACAAATTAAAGCATCGTATTCGCTCACGACTTGTAACATTTTATAATTTGTTATATAATATCAGAAAAGTATATTTTTTATATTATAATTTTATAATTTTTTACGTTTAATGAACCAACATTTTTCATTCGTATTTGATGCTAGAATGTTTTCTGAATATTCGATACGGATCAACTATGAATCACCCATCGATTACTTTTATTCTTTTCCCCGCTTTCGTTCTCGTCGTATAATAGTATAGTCATTTGTCACACATTGTGTCTCCTATGTTATAAAAAATATTCATGGATCTTCCGATCGTTTTCCATGTATAATTATGGCTTTTAATCAATTGTGAGTTTTATGTCGGTGTTGTCTCGCCCATAATAGTATTCCGACAGCGATGATAGACGACGGTCTCGCCCTTGTACACTCACATATTATCGCGGAGACAGCTGCTCCCTTAGACAGCTGCTTCTCTCGTATAAAACTTCGAAATTTGCATAGAGTTTGACCGACTACTTCCTGCAGTAGTCGTGAATTTTCAAGATTCGGTCGAGTTAATGTTACGATTGGGATTTAAAATAATATTTCTGAATTTCAAGTGCCAAGTTCTTTTCTCCGAGGAAATAAAAAAAAATTAATATTATACCCATTTCGTACTGTTGTATAGAAAAAATAAAAGTCATGAACCAGAATAATCGATCGAAATTAAAGAGTTTTACACAAAATGCGATTGTTAAAACGGTTAATTGACTAAACTAAGATACATGTTGACTAAAATCATGAAAATTAAAAGAAAAAAATTTGGTTTATGCTTTACTGTTAAATATTTAAAGATATTAAAAAGAAATTAAAGAGTGACTCAAGTTTGGATTAATTTAAACTTGATATTGAACTTTGAAATATTTAACGAACAGAATAATTGTAATTAAAACGTGATTAATATTTCGAGTAATAATACTTGAAATTTAATTAACGATTATGATGACGAAAAACAATTCTGCGCGAAAAACAAATATATTTATGGTAATTTTATATATGGTAATTTTTTATAATCGCACATCATGACAGTACTTGACACATAGCATACACGCTTTAGTGTAAATCCAGAGATAAATCTCGATCTCGGCACTTGCTTTACTGCCAAGAAAAGTTGAATTTTCTCCACAGTACGTGATTCGATAGTAGAACGAGATCAGAGGATTTTGTAGAAACTAGCGACATAAATTTTAGTAGTTCATAGACACAGCATTGCAGCTTTCGCGCGATTTGTTTTCCTCATGTGTAATTAGTAACTAAAATGTTTAGGCAATTGACTCACTGCTTCAGCATTTTTGCTTACGAACGAAATGAATACTTTTACACAAATTACTTATAACTCATTTAACTTTAGAATATTAAAAATTAATAAATCACACGCACAATTTACACACTAGAATGTATTAGATTAAAAATATATGTCAATAATTAAAAATTTTTCATTGTTTTAACATTTTTTGTCTTATATGTTTCCAATTTTTAATGTTTCAAAATGTTTTAACATATTAGAATTAAATGAATATAAAATAATACTATAGCGAAATTTATTAGAAAACCTTTCCTATTTAGATGTTCTAACATTTTCTAAAATGTATACGTTAGTCTTATCGCAACGTTAGTTTTGTCGCAACCGAATAGTCTTATTTTAAGTTCAATAACTATTATAAACTCACGGTCACGTACCTCTTGCTAGCTATAGATCAAATGAAATAGTAAGAGACATTTACCTCGTTAACTAATTGTCCATAGCGATCAGGCACGCGTTTAAAAGGAAAGCTACAAGCTGTTAAAAACTTTGTCTTTCAATACCGAAGAACTGACCCTAGAATATTGAAATAGTAAAATCAATCTATAAGGTTCATATATGTTATTGGAAAGTTGAAACATATGCCATAAATTTTGAATATTGAATTAAATATTTTACTAAATTATTTTTCGCGAACTTTAAAAACCACTATTAGAATAAAAATAAATCAAGAGTCCCACTATATATTTTTTATTTCGATAGAATAAAAATAATGTTGCAGCAAGATTAGTTGGAAAATTATTTCCAACTTTTTATAAAAAATATTATAATAATTCTTAAATTAGCGCTAAGGATAACGCATCGTTAATATTAGTTTTAGAATAACCGTAGATATTTTCAGATATGAAGAAATTTTATTCATCAGACGATTGTACGAAATTTTCTTGGCAATGCAGCCAATTGTTCCAAAAATATTCAAGAAATACGAGTCAATACAAATTGCATCTCTCTTATCCTTGTCATTATTAAATAAAATACTGAGCATTAGATTGAATCGAAGCCGATCTCGTTTTCACGCACCTACATATATATTATATATATATATATCTGTGCTGCTACCGTGACAAAGCAGTCTACTTTAAATCAATCGAGAGACTGGCTATTAAAGCTCGTGCCTTTCCTACGACGAGACAGTTCTCCCACGAAGAGGCAAACGTTAGTTGACGCGCGCGTTACTCGTGCCACTTTTAACCTGACGTTGTGCATTAACTTTTGCGGTCAATTTAAACTTCTTATATTCGCAAATTTAATTTAATTCTATGACAAAGTGAAAATTCTCACAAGCATATATGATTGTAAAAAATAAGTTTAAATGTAAAATGTATGGACTGTTAAATATTAAATAGTGTGAATTATTTTTAATGGAAGCAAAAAAATATATATGCTATTAAGTATTAAAAATAATATTATCAGGTCACTAGACTTGATAATCACAAAGAAGTGATAATGTGAGCTTTACATTGGTATTTGGACTGTATCGAACTAGAAAAGTATAAAGAATTCAAATGTGCGCGATGCCTTGTACGTTAAAATTATATATCATTGAGTTCATTCAATCTCGGTTTAACTAATGGACTTTCCGTTTATAAATATATAATGTTATCAAGACTGTCGAGTTGTGGAAGATACGCATGAGCCAAGTTTCTTTTCAAATGAGGAGACGAATTGCAACGGTGTTCTCAGATCATACACACGCGCGGTGTGTTGTGATTTTTGTATCGTTCGTGTATCACAGTGAAATTTGTTTAAAAAATGAAAAAATGATTAACGTAAGATGTGTTAAATGATTCGCGGTGAATATATATTCATTCAGTTCTTGGATAAATTATACAATTACTTATTTATTCTATATCTATCAGCTATATAAATTCTTTTAAATTTATATCTAAAAAGATTATTTTCTCTTAAATCTATTTTAGAATTATAAATAATTTATAATTCGTGATAAAAATCTGTCCACATTTTTAAGTATATATACATATAATAAGAAAAAAATGGTTAAAATAGATATGACATAAAATTATAAGTAAAATTTTGATGCAAATTACACATCATCTAAAGTGGATTTAAGATGGCCTGGCTATACTCCAGAAATTGAGTGGCTCGGATACTTAGGAAAGGTCAAATCCCGTACTTACATATGTGAGTCCCTGAGGGAGGAGTCAATTTTTAAAAAGCAAATTTTAAGCTAAAAGATTTCATACATGCTTTAATTAGAAAGGGATAACATATAAATAATTCTAATCTTTCCTTTTTCGATTAATTTTTAAAAAGCAAATTTTAAGCTAAAAGATTTCATACATGCTTTAATTAGAAAGGGATAACGTATAAATAATTCTAACCTTTCCTTTTTCGATCTTCCTTCTTCTTTAATTAAATTTCCTTGTTCAACTCCTTTTTTGTTTTTCATTGTTTCTTATGTTTCTTTTTTCAAGCTTTCTTTCTTTAACAATTTTCATTCTTGACTCATTTTTTTTGTTGAATCTTTTTTATTCAATATTTTACTCTTCCATTTTTCTTTTTTAAATTAATTTTTCGATTTTCTATGCATATAAATAAATTTTTTTCTTATTTCTTATTCTTTAATTATTTTTCTTTAATATATTTTATATTTTATTTTGTTATTTTCTTTCAATTTCTTTTTTTAATCTTCTTTCCTAGTACTCTTTACACAGTCGAGTTAAAAATAAAAATTAATAACAATGTGCTTTTCTTTCCGAAACACTATTTTTATTAATTTAAGATAGAAGCCATGCAGTAATAATTGCGCATGCTGATTTTTAAATATTTAAATATCTAATATGAAAATTTATCGATGCATTCTGCTACGCAATATTTTCACTATAATGCTGATTATTATCGATAATTTGACAAAAATATTTATTGTTAGTAAAACGTTTGAAGCACTTAAATTTATAATTTCTATCTAAATAAAGTTTAATATACATATATGTTATGTATAGATCTTACTTATTCTCAATATTTTGGGGTCAGGTGTTGATTATCCTATGAAGTTCAACCGAAATCGCTCGGTAGAAGATCGTTACCATTCTTCTTGTTCGACCCAGATCAGCTACGTGAGTGCTTTAAAACTACACGGCAGCAGCAGGAAGTCGGTAAAAGTTAAGTGCACCGACCATTCGCTGCCGGGGTTCACTGTCAGTGCCATCGCACGAGCGGTTTAAATCCCCGACCCCAATGTCGTCCGACATTCCACTACGTCGGTTTCTTCTGTGCTCGTGCGCGACATCATATGCCCAAGTTGGCATTTGTAACGTGTCAAGATCGTTATACTCGTAGTATATTTCGCCATGAGTTAAACGATTATCAGCGTGTCCAGAATCGTACAAAAAAAAAAAGAAAAGAGAAAGGGAAAAGTGAAAACTCTCGTCGGAGAAACCGCAAAATCTAACACGAAATCGTTTAACGAGATTTAGGAAAGGGCTAAAAAAAAAAGAATTGCTAAATACCCTTGTATATCCTTTTGTGATCGTCGCACACCGCCACTACCACCACTGCCTCTCTTCCACGCGCCTCCTCGAGCACCCGTCGAATCGACCAAGCGTATCGCATGATCGAGTAAAAAGCCGAGAAAAAAAAATAACACACATATACACCACGAGAAATACGCCAACAGCGACCTAAGAGAAGTCAGTCATGAATCTTATGTTCCGCAAGAACTTCGGGGGCGAGAAGGGACTCGGTGGTGGCGGAATAACAACAAGTGGAGGAGGAATAGGGGAAGTCCGGCCTGCCCTGGGCACCACTACTTACGGGACCAGCGGGGCCTCGTTCGGTCAGATAGGGACGCGTTTCGGCGCGGCGCGCGGCGGTATTGGCCAGTCAGTGGTCAGCGGCGTGCGTGGACCCGTACGACGCAGTCGGGAATTCGGATACTTTCCATCGATGGGCGATCACGAGCACCAGGAGCGACATGGTTATCGTACTCACTTGTTCCTGTCGCCGCCCGCAGGTGGGACGCTCGGCTCGCCGCCCGAGGAATCGGGCGAGCGACTGGGCCCGCCGCCGCGCCGCAATTCGGGCCCCCATGTGATTAAATGGGGCGGCAGTGGGCCCGTCAGCTCCACGCAGAGCGGTCAAATCGGCAATCAGGTCAGGAAGAAGCAAAATCAAATCGGTCAGCAGAAGGAACCTTCCGACCCACCAACCCCGACTGCATCCAGGCAGGTGAGTACGATTAAAAGCCATAACAATCTCAAAGGGGCCGGAAGAATAATTTAAATATTTTCTAATGCTTAACAACTTTCTAATAAGATTTTTTAATCTAATATCCCCTAAATTCTTCATTTAAAGGTGTATTAATTCCAAGCATCTATCTTTACTATTTTTATGATAAGATATACAGACTATTCTGAAGGAAACAGAGAAAGGAGTATTTAAATTTATCTATCCGTTGATCTAGCGAGAAACTTGTTAAATAATAATAAATTTACGGTTGTGGCGTACAATATAAAATGGCACGCCAATAAACTATCAAGCACATTTATCTCGCAATGTGAGTCACGCACGGAAACTATTGTAGTAACACCGTATATACCCTGTATTTAACCCTAATTATAGTTATTTTCTTCGCAATCGACTAAAACTGTGGAAACCGAATTAATCTACGATCGTTGTTCTTCGCGATGTTAGAATTATCTGATCTAATTGTAAGAGATGAATGTTGCGAACGAGCTGTTCACTGACTATTTATTTGATCGTTATATTTTGTTACTCACAAACTATATGTATATAAAGTCAAGAAACTTTAATATTTCATATGCAATAAAACAGGACCTACTGTTTAATTTATAGCAATTATTCTATATTTAATAACGGCTAATATATAATATTGTAATTTATATATTGCTTTCTAAATAGAAGATAATTATTTTTTCGAATTAGGCATGCAAATAATTTTGTGGCTTATTGTAGATGCAATTTAATTAATTAAATTGCATCTACAATAAACCACAAAATTATTTGCATGCCTAATTCGAAAAAATAATTTTAATTTAATTAATTAAATTGCATCTACAATAAGCCATAATAATTAAAAAATACTTAAGTATATATTCTTATCATGGAACAAATTAATTAAAATTCGTCATATTTCATTACTCCCTAAGAATAAAAGAATTATCTAAGAAATTAGTCGGATATTACTGTAATAAATCTCGAGCTTCTTGACAGACTAATTGCTTTCCATTGTCATTATTATTGAACCAAGTGTTATATCGCCATTCTTTAAATTGGGCCATCGGATAACGAAAAATTTTGCAATAAAGCAAAGTTACAGAGGAAATGAGAGACTGTTTATAGAAGGGAAACAGTAAAGTAGCACCTACACGAGCTCAAGCGACACGCAAAGTCGCTATCTTATTGTGCATCGTGGCGAATCCGGGGACATGCATAAATTCGCTACGGCGTAAATGTTCGACAATTAACATCTATTATGTACTATCAACCTGTCCGAAATCGTCTTGAATCGTCTTCTATCGCAATGTCTTCATGAATGTTTAGTTATTACATCGTATTCTATACATCAGAGAAGGCATTTTCGGGCCACAAACGTTACGACGCAATGAATCTTACGATCACATCACTTGGCAAGCAAAATTTAACGACGGGTGTTTAACCCTTTTAGTAACAGACTAAAAAGTGTATAATAATAATAAAGTTTCATGTTTTATGTAACCGTATTCTCAACTGATTGATTATAAAATTGAGAAACAATAATAATTTATTTGATAATTATCTCAAAGTTATTAAAAAATTATTATTATTAATTCTAACATTAAAAAATATTAGACTGTGTTATATTTATCCCAGCACTGCAATTAAACCAAGAAATGTATCAATAAAAAGTATTGGAAGAATACAATATCAATACGTAGAATTCGTAATAAATCTCTTGCTAAACTTCTCGCGTGATCGAAAAGAACGTGCTGCACGAGAGATGTAAGTGCGGAAATTCATGATTGAAGTATTGCTGCAGCTTTCACGGTCTAACGAAGACCGCAGTGTCGTGTACTGACCTATGACCTTTGCGATGCGCACCGTGGACATTTACCATCATGTATACTCAACGCAACGTGATTAAATATCAAAATACGCATATAGGCACGCTTTTCTATTGATTGAACTTGCGAGTGCAGAAAATGCATTCCAATGCAGAAAACATTGTCATGTACGAATTGCGTACACATTATACATATGCAGCAGAAACTTGCACTCTAAAAATACATATAAATGAAACAAGCATGATTTGCCAATTATCTCAATATTTACTTAAACTTAATGTATTAATAGTCAAATATTTATAATTTAAAAGTATATTGTAATTAATTTTTTGCAGCTCGCAGAAATAAAATGAAAATTGAAAGAGATGTGTGTCTTCAAATGTAATTTTCTCACTCAGAAATAAAATAAATTATAAATTATAGATACATTCAATAAAAAGAGAATTTAATTATAATAAATAATAAATTGATAATAAAATTGCAAAATTTCATTTAGAATGTCACAGCGCGTAAATTTAATTTATAATTAATATAATTAATATAACGAACTAAATTATATTTGTAGCTTTAATTTTTTAATATTTTTCTTTTTTATATTCGAGATGATATTCCTTTTCCCATGTCATAAGAAAATATACCTTAAGAAATATATTATTTTTGGACAAAATACTCCAGAAAGTTAAATACTTTCGATAACGTCTATTCTTTGATAATTGGCAAATTTGCATCTGATTATATTGGACATTGTACATATATGTAGTTGTTTATGCTGTATGCACGTCTAGAATGTCGAGTATTGAAAGAAGTGTAGTAAACATTTCCCGACGGAACTGTTATTGTGAAACAGTCGCCATTCGGAACTTTAATTAATGTGTTATATATATGCGACGATATAATATGATATTCGGAGTTTAACAGCCGTTTGGGGTAAGATAATGTTATACGGTAAACCGCAATGGAATGCAATACATGAGTCGACAACTGTTTATGACTATAGTTGATTAAACCCTATTTGGTTATATTATTTTAGTTTGATTATCAAAGTAAAGTTATGTGTTAAGACAAATGTAAGCATCGCTGCGTACTGTGCGTGCAAAGCAATGCAAGTAGAAGTAGTTACGTTATGCGACATACTATTTTTACACACTAAACAGCATGTAAATTGTTATTGATCGTGGAAGTTTTTCGCCGCATATGTGCCTTTCGCACAATATTAACGATGCGCACATATGTATTTCCTGTGCATACACTATTACATACAGTAATATATTAAATTAATAATATGCACATTTCTACGTAAAAGGACACGAAAAATTTTGTGATAATTTTTAGCGAAAATTTGATTGTACAATTAAAATAATTTCAATAACGAAGTTAATTAAAGAGAATATTATGGTCAAAAAATTGAAGTTTTATTTATTATGTAAGAAGAAATAAACAATTTTAAATTTTAAAAGCGTATCTCTCTTGCGTATTCTATCCGGTTCTACTTTATAAAAGACGATGTCTGCCGAATGAAAAATTGCGCAGTGGTGTGATCAATCGCTAACGCCAGTTGCAC
Source organism: Tetramorium alpestre (assembly GCA_021460005.1). NCBI lineage: Eukaryota > Metazoa > Arthropoda > Insecta > Hymenoptera > Formicidae > Tetramorium > Tetramorium alpestre. The sequence continues at coordinate 1,394,565 of JAJVSH010000034.1, read as the reverse complement.
TTGCAAAATTGACGTTGCAACGTAAATCGTACCGTAAATTGCACTGAACTTCGAACGTGAACTGTAAAGTTGTACGATCAACGAGACTTTACGTGAAACAGTAGAAAAAACGCGAGCGGACCGAAACTACAATCATGACTATCTGCGCAAGTAATAAAAGACAAGTCGAGTTAAAAGCAAAGCGCATACATGCGAGAGTCTCGTCTACATTCTATACCTACGGCCTATTTTATTCGGGCACATATTACCTTGACATCTTTACTATTACTGCTATAAACGTATTTGCTAAATGTCGACGTGCATGAATCTATTGCATATTCTGAGATGCTCCCAACATTTTCTTTAATCCAACAACGGTAATCTATGATCTCATAAACCGCTATCGATTCTTTTAAGCATAGTAAAATTTTTTAATTTCATAAAATAATTAAAAATAATAAGGTAGAATTTACTTCGTATCTGCAAATATATGATATACGTAATCAGAGAAAAAAGAGCCTTTCTTTCAAGAAAAATAGACAAAAGCAACATCGTTGATTAATTCATTCATATCGAAATAATTTTACGAAATCGTATCATTATATATATCATTATAGAAATAAAGATATAAAATGTAGATATTCTTAGAATCTTTCGTAAATATTTTTAATACAAATTTAATTTTGAAATAAACTGCGTAAATGTTTTTAATAAAACGCGTTTAATTAAACGCGAAGAGATATCGAGAATTACGATCAATAAAACGAGCAAGATGAGTTTTCATTTCGTGCATGTTCCGAATATTACATATACCCATTTAATTACCGACATTTGTGCCGACCTTGCGCACGTTCTGTCCTGAACTTAATACCAGTACAAAATAATAAAGGTGTACAAATTGATTGATATGCGAGACTGATTCTGTCTCTCACGATGTAACGTTTAAATACTGATGACAGCAAATGTTATGTATAATTGTTATGTATGTATATCTAATATAATTTTTAAATTATATTATCGCTAGCAGGTATCCTTCAGCGGAAATCGTGCTTCCGGTACCTATACACCTCTCGTGGTTTCCGGAAACAGCCCTCCACGAGGCGAACCAATCTCTTTGGCCACTTTGGACCGCGACTGCTTTATTATACCTCTCGCGTCTCTCGAACGCTTTTTACCAGCCGGTGTACCAGTGAGTTAATAAAAAATTTATCTTAGTTTGGTCCAACGTGTTTTTCTTGAAAAAGAAAATATTTCAGAGAAAGTAGAATTAATAGAAAATGGACACGCAGCATTGTTCATTGTTCTTTGTAAAATTTCAAAGTTTATTAATTAAAATATCAAAGTATTGTAATAATGTTCGTTTTCGAATTAAAGAAATTATTGAAAAATTGAAAACATAGTAAAACAATGTTTCTTTCATTATGTTGTTTTCATTAAGAGTAAATTGATTTTAAATACACAAGAAATTGCAGAGAAATCTGTGTAATCCAAAAGAATAAAACGATTATTCCTTTCTTAAGTGACTTTTAAATTTTTATATCGTGTATATACGGTAAAATATGTATAAGCTGCTCGCTTAAATTATACTGGAAGATATTACAACAAAACTTACAATTTTTAACGATAATTTTAATCGATAAATATAATCAACGGAGAGATAAAAAAATATAGCATTTACCGAAATTAGAATGTGATTAAGTTATTGACTTTAAACTCTTGTGAGCTTTCATACGAACATCTAAGAATACATAGAACGTGTCTACAAGAGGAACGTACGTAATAATGCACGTAATTAATTACGATTCTGACAATAAGAAATGCTGTTATTTAAAACAGTAATTATATATTTTTTTACGATTAGGGACTATTGCAAGGTTTATATAAGAAGGTGCTACTGCTGAAGAAATGTTACTTTCGCCCTTTATTTATTATTTGTTCGACTTCCGAATAATAATTAAATTCATAATCTAAATACTCTAATAATTTTGCCTTCTTTGCAATTTGATTTCTGGTTTTTTCAAAGCACGCTCCTGTCGCTGATAAGAAGAGACCGGGAAGTCCTCTGTCGGTTCTCGAAGTCGAGGACCCGAAGCAATGTGTTCTCGCGCATTTCATGACACCACTGGAGCCTTTAGACCCGCTAATGGAGTCTCCAGTGTCTCGTCCGCTGGTCCTACAACGCGACACCGCCGCGGAATTGGTCGCCGAAATAGCACCCTCGGCATCGCAAAGCATTTTACTTACGAATATGGAGAAGAACAGTACGTAAAATTAAATTATCCGTCATCTAGAGATGGTGAGATAACAACGACGCATTTTAAAGGTCGATTTTTCGTGTGTTTCAGCGGATTTCCCGTTCATCACGTATTATCTAATAAACAAGCAAAGCACAGATCCTGTAGATTTTTACAATGAAGTGCAATGCGCGGCCCTACGTAAGTTCGACCCCCGAGATCTCAGATACGCGGCTAGTCACACGTTAGATCTGTTCAACGAGGTGGCGACCATCGCGAGACCGCCGCTCGAACCACCCGGTGGAAGACCACCCATTCCGTCCACCGGCTACATAGTGTCGATTTTTAAAGTTTTCGAGGGCGACGACGGTCTCAAATTCGAACAAAACTGGCTGTATTGGACAGGTAGGCGTTTATGCGTTTATTATTTTTTAGCCTAAATTTTACTTTAAGACCTTATTGCTAAAAATCTATACGATACAATTTTTCTTGTTTTAATTTCCCAATTTTAATCATAGAATAGTAACCCAGTAGCAATTTTAAATTTATTTTTATAATACTTTGGAGCAAGTATATANATATAACATTGCATATAATATTTATATAAATATAAATAATAACTTACAAATACAAATACAAATTACTTAGACTGTTGTCTCTGAATTCAGTGCTAAAACAGCGGCTTTAACACATGAAAATAAATAGAAAATGCTTAACAAACACATGTCCAAACGGTTTCAAAGTTACAGGATATTGAAGTTACCTACTTTCGTAAGAAAACAAATTAAAGTAAATATTGTTTAATAATCTTTATTCCATTTAAAGCTTTTTACAAAAACTGCTCAAAAATTTCTCTATTAATTTCGTCACACTTTCTAGCACGACATGGCAACTGATATTTAATCTGCCGATGTCATCCACGAAACTCCGCAAACTTTTTTTTAAAAGCTCGAAACAATTTATTAATTCGTGCTAGAAAGTGTGCCGAAGTTAACGGAAGAATTTTTGCACCTTTCGTAAAACTTTAAATAAAGAATATTAAACAATATTTACTCAAATTCATTCACTTCTTTTCTTACGCGCGAAAGCAAGTTCAATATTCCGTAACTCTGAAACTATTCGGATTAGGACATATAATGTGCTTGGTAATTGGAATATAGAAACTTCAATAAAAATCGACAAGAATATTATTTTTTATCCAGAGTTAAATATTAATTACATTTTAGTCTATTCATTAAGATAATAGATTTATAAAATTCTAAATTATAAAACTCTATAATATTAATTGTATATTTATAATTGTATATTATTAACTTGAATTTTTAATTTTTTAAATACATTGTAGAAACTAAAAAAGTAAAATTTAAATATGAAATAGTTTTCAAGACTAAATAATAAAATATTTCACTGTTACCGCTTATTCAATTTTAATTATTTGTTATAAAATTTAAATTCTTTTACTTATAAATAATTATCAAAAAATTGTTATACGTACATCTACAACATATTTACAAATCCATTACCTTAAGATTAAAATAAAAAATAATTTAAAACTCACCGGTACGATGCGAAGTAACGAAGTTAAACGCACGATGCTTTAATCTATAAAATACAAATATATCTAAATTAGTCTCTTGCAGCATAAATAATAATATATATTTAATTTATTAATTCATGCTAGAAAGTGTGCAGAAATTAACAATTTCCGAAAAAGAAATGCTTTATAAAATACAATTTATATGTAAAATTTTAATAATAAAAATTTAATTTTCATCTAATTCAAATAATTATATAAATTTTAAATATTTTGATATATTTCACATATGTTCACATCAATTAAAAAAATATTATAATCTATTTTATTAATGTATTTTATCATTTTACATATAATATATTGAAAATTTCTCAAAATTAAATTTAAACTGTATACATTATGCAATGATGATATAGCACGCGATATCATATAAACAACTAACCCTATTAATAATAAATGTATAAAATAATTTATGAGATGTTCACCTCAAAGTTGCTCCGATGTTGCCCGACACCTCCCTGGTCTGCTCCTCCTCTCGTTTCCCCGTTGTTGCTCTTTTGGCACACAAAACACCTGCTCCACACGAAAATGTACTAATTACAATCACGCGCGTAATCGTTAAAGTAGGTACAGCGATCGCGCGGCACTTTGCACGGCATTCCCGTTAATCGCGACATTAATCGCACGCGACGCGCATTTTATTATATTCCCAGGAGACACGATTGTATATTTTATTACATTGCAGCGGAATGGAGGAATCACACGAGAAAAGTATTATTATGCGTACGAGAGACCCGCGTCATTTGCTGCATAACTTTTGAAAACGTAATCATGTTTTCCGATTGTCGATTGCCCGAGCGATAGATTCCGAACAAATAACTCTCACGTTACTTCAGTATAAACATCGAATCTGTATGATCATGTATTTTGACGAATATCGAATTACATGGCTCATCATAGCTGCATTCACAAATTAAGCACGTCGCGACGCCGCTGGACTCGGAGTCTCTCCGCGAAGTTTCACTAAAGACCGCGATAATGGTTGCCAACTTCACCAACGCGATACGACCACGATCACACTGGACGCCCAAATAAGATGCGCTGGGCCATCTGAAAATGCACCAACAAAATCTTAATGTTGTACGAGGAATATTTCTCAAACGCGTAATTCCCGAAATATCGCACGCGACGCGCATTTTATTTATATTCGTTTCCCGAGGGAACGGGACGCGATTATGTATTTTATCATATTGCGGTGGAAGGAATAACATGAAAAAAGTACCACTAAGTAGGAGAGACTCGCGATTTGCCGCATAACTTTCGAAAACATGATTAGTTTACCGAGCAATGAATTCCGTTCGAAAACTTTGGCGTTTTCATTACTCACCTCCGTAAGAACGTCGAATCTACGTTGTCCATTTGACCAATATTGAATTACGTAGGTCGTAGGTTGTCACATTCGTATCCACAGATTAAACGCATCGCGACGCCGCTCGACTCGAAATCCGTCCGCAAAGTTTCGCTAAAGACCGCGATAATTGCTGCCAACTTCACCAACGCGAAACGACACGAATCGCACTGAGCGGTTAAAGAAGATGCGATAGACCGTCTGAAAATCACAAACGAATCTCAATATTGCACGAGGAAATATTTATTTATAAATACTTCCTTATTTATAAATATAACTCAAGCGCGTAATTCCCGCAAAATATACATATTATCGAATAAACGGTCATATACACAAATATATCACAATTTCTCGAGCTGCTCGCGCATTCATTTCGACGGTCCGTGTATTACTCCGCGCATTCGAATCGAACAAGTCATGTCCACGTATATAAAAAACTGAAAATATGACGCCAACATAAATCTCAAATTCAAGCGTAGCTAATTAAATCGTTATCGTCGGCGAGCATCGCGACGAAATAGCCATTTGTACTTTACGCTATCACGACTTGGAATCTCCCTTTCAAGTAAATTAATCGCGCCGGTTATCTATCTCAATGAACGGCCGTCGTGCCTCGGATTACTTACGAGTCGTTAATCACGGTAATTGATTGATCGCGCGGGCTTACAATCACTCACTGTAGATCGTGGGTCTCCCACTACTTACCGCGAGCAAGTCCCGAAAAGTAATAACGCGCGGGCACCTACGCACCGCTCTCCCCCCCTCCCCCGCTCGCGTCTGGCGCGTGAATGGTAGTGACGCGGTCTCGGTATAGACCGCGCGTTAATGTAAACATAGTATACGTCGCGCCGAGCAATTCAACAAAACGTTTAACGTATATTCACTGAATATTTCTCGTGAATTTAAAAACTTTAACGGGTAATAGGAAAAAAAGATTTGAAAGCCGAACGTTTCGGCTCTATGTACGATTTGTAATTTGTATAGAATTATTAATTGAATGCTATTTAATATTTATTCATACACAACTAATTGCGTTTGGCTCTTAAAATTCATTTTTTCTGTTATTCGTTAAATTTTAATGTCAAGAATCTTTAGCTCTGAATTATTAATTTGAAAACTGATGTCAGATAGTTTATCTCATCGCACATTTTATAGATTCATTTACTTTTCTCGAGATTAAAAGATTGCGAGTTTAATTAATCTAAAGAAGCTGCTATATAAAAGTACCGGCATAATAAATAATTAAAAAAATATCCTATTAAATTCAATATTTATATCGATATAAAAAATATCCTATTAAAAATTAATATTTTATCAGATATTTTAAATTCTTATTGATTTATATAAATACGAATAATTAATACATATAAAAAAAACAACTGTTTTATTTTGTGATAATCAATATATCAAGGTATTATATGTAACTTTTATCATATTGCAGGAGCGCGGATGATGTATCGATACTTGCCGAAATCGGTAGGTCTCAGACGTATTACCTTGCACAAATCGATGTCGCAGGGCGATAAGATGTATCTGTTGATCTGCGAGTGCTCGCAGCTGCAAGACAATCTATCCGCTGCGGCAATACTTTTACCGGCACTTCGTGCACGCCTATGCGGATACACAGGGCTTTACAGACCCTCCGTATGCTTTTGATTCCTCACCCGGCTTTTAGAGTCTGCGAGGAGCATCCTTTCGAATCACATTACGTGTAACTCTGCAGAAAGATCCGAGCGAAACGGTATCGTATCAAATTCCAGTACTTTACTCCGTAGTTCTATTTGTAACTAAATACGCTGATACCGATACCTTTCGGTGTTAATAGTGAAATTATATCGAGCATCATTAAATATCAATCAGCATTTCTATTTTTAATCAAGATTATATTTCGATTGCAGGAACATAATTAATGCCATAGCGAGGGACGAGATGCGATACTGATTTGCAAGAGAGAGAAGGCATATATCGCAAACGTCGTTAACGAATGAGACACTGTGATTTCTTATCATACTACTTATTATAAGGGGCGCAACTTCGTATACGCTTTAGACGAATCTCGTCGACGATCGGCGAAACGGCTTGCATGCTCGATTAGATATGCAACTGGACCTTTGTATTTTTCGACTTTACTATCTCGTTTAACTACGCAAGCGAGCATTGCCCAAGTAGGGTAACCGAACGAAACGGAAATGAAATGTATACAGAATGAATGAATAGCAATAAAAATTGACAGGCTGCAGAAAGTATTACAATATATACGTAATATAAAATAATAACAGTAAAACAGTGATAAATTTTTGATCCATCTCTCGTACAGATGGAAGCGGCAAGGATCCTCGATTTAATTTCCTGGAAGATGGAAAACATTCCATGCGCCGACATGGAAGAGATAACATGTGTTGCCGATTAGAGACGTTTGGTCATCCTACGGGCATCGCAATATACAAGCATAACGATATACGCAACATACTTTTATTACTATAACTATCGAATAATCGCTAATTACATATCATACTCAATAAACTGTGATATTTGAACCAGCGGCGTATATATCACAATGGGAAACTCCTCTTGAAACATACTCTTGAAAAAAATGCTACTCTTGAAATCAATTTAGGTGACTTAGGCACAAATAGTGAAACTTCGAAGGCCAACGCGGTAGTACATAACTTCAAGTCTTTTATCGATTATCTTCAAATTTGATATTATATATCCGTATACACGGATTTTATGCTCGCGAAATTCGATTGTCATGTATGTGAATAAATTACATCCTTAGAAAAAATTTGAATAAAATATATTTTATTTCTAACTATATTACTCGCTTTCTCTCTCTCCAATTTGCAAAATAAAAAAATTTTTTGAAAGATCTTATTTCACAAATGATAATATTTTATCATCTCTGAAGAAATAGTATAAGTAATAATATAAAATATATACAAATATATTTATCATTTTATATGATTTAATAATTATTTTCTTGATAATCTTAATTTTTTTACGAGTGCTTCATTTAGAAAACCATACAACCATAATTTATTTGGAATTATAATTTCATTTAACATAAGTTTAAAAAATTTTGATTTCATTCACATACAATCTAAAAATTCTTTTCATATATGTATGGGAGAGACAAGAATGGCATGCGTGAAAGTTTGCAAATCCCATTTTTAGGTGCCTATAGCCATTTTATAGACAGAGTGAAAGAGTAGCGTGAGTTGGCATTGTAGTACAAAAAAAATTGTATAGCCAATATACGCTTGTTGCATACAGACAATAGATAGGGTGATTACGCAGGCGTGATCGTCATCCGGTAGATTTGTAATAAAATATCAGATCCCATATAACGGCGTACCTTATCATACGCCTGAATTGTATACTCGCTGAACACAAAGTGGAACAAAATGCTCTTAATTTAATAAAAAAAGAAAATAAGAAATTCAGAAAATTTCGTATTTTACTGTGATTATACGCGTATCATGTTCGATACACGCAATCATGTGTGCGATTCGGCGCGATAAACAAGCGCAATATTGTAAAATATGGTAAATACCATACACAATCAGCCAATATTGTCCAGTCTATGTACATCATCAAAAAGAAAAACAGTAATTATAATTAAAATATGTCAATAAACTATTTGGCTATTGCATTCTCTTTTTTCTCATTGTACAATTGTACTGAAATATATTTCGATTATACATGAAACTTTTCAAACGCATAGAAAAATTTCAATGTGTCAAATACCAAATGTGATATTATTTTAAAGAAGACTGGACACCGTCAATCCTTTCAGTAACAAATTAGATATGAGATTTAAAATCTTTTGTCTAATTTAAATTTATTTAATTATAAAATTGTTTTTTCTTGTCATTATTTATTGATTATATATAAAGCTATTATTTATCATGAAACTGAAAGAAAATTAATATAAATCACTTATAGAATTAATAAAAAATTCATGTTTTATTTGTGCTGAAAGGAAATACTGAAAGATTAAAATACAATCGCTTTTGTTCCTCGAGAAAAAAAACCACTTGCCTACAAAAAGAATTTTTGCTCTACATAGAGTATATCTCTTCAAAGCAACAATCGTACAAAGCATCGCATTTCTTTATATCTGGCAGCACAATCTCACAAGAGAATAAGAATTTCATGGATATTATATCAGAATATGTAAGTAAATGTGATGAATTGTACGATATGTTACTTCACTAGATTTATTAAATCATGTACAACGAATAACAATAAATTACTTCTAACATTAAACGGTTTGCCTCATCAATAAAATTTACATTTTCCTAAATTCTTTTTGTTAATATGTATGTACATAGATATTTCCTTACAAAACATTTGATGGAAAAATAAATTTTTTTGTAAATACATAAATTATTAATATTATATTTAATTATATTATGTACATAAAATATTTATTTCCACATTTAATATCCTTTAGGACCCCTAAACCGCCGTCTACCATCAATCTGTGAGAAAGTAAAAAAAAGCTATAATATGCATATTCCATATGTTGTAACTTCAACAGAGTAAAAGTATGTATCTTTTCTTCCTAATATTTAGAATAATAAGCAAATCGATTTATACTTACCAGAGAATGCTTACATTCAAACAATGTGTTGCGCAAGGCATAGCATTCATCAGGGACTGTGCCATCCCGTAACTTGAGGCATTCTCTGGGAGTATGTTTGTACTGTCAAAGAGATAACATTTTTTTAAACAAGAGGGAAAAATATTTTTATACAATATTATAAAATAATATATACAATTTCTACAAGGTCAAGCCGGTTTGGAAATTGGGGATTAGAAGTCTTGGATCGATCGAATCTGTATTTATATAATTATCGATATTTATTCAAACGATGTAAGAAATTACAACGAAAAAATAAACAGAATAAACCGATAACATGTATTATTTATCGCGAAACACGCGCATGTAACGAACGCAAGAAAATACGCAGCTACGGCAGTGTTATAGGTTATAGCAGTTTCGTGATCACTTACGATTTTACAACAGTCGCTTTGAAGCAGACACATTTTGAGATCAGCGCGAATGTTTGCGCACCGAGACTTATCCTTCAACGTTTCACCCTCTTCCTCAAATTGCATCATTTTGAACGACACACGATTTCCACGGTTGCCGAAAATGCGTCACACGTCCGCTCAGCGCTCATAGCTCCCGCAGGATGCCTAACCTAACCTAACCTAACTTGACTCGACTTGAGTCGAGACGGTCGAAACTCGATTCTCGCTTGCCTCGTAAATGCACGTCCATCTGTCAATTGGAGCAGCATATTTCCTGAAAACTTGTATGCAAATGAACATTCTAGTTGGAAGAGTGAAATTAATCCAAGCATGATCACATTATGCCGCAAAAATTAGTGAATTCGATGTTCGAGGAACAGAAAACTGTTAGGTAATTTTCGAGGTTATTTGCACGATTACAACTTTTTTAGCGCATCATTATTTATGTAATTCTCTCGCAATATAAAGTCATGGACAAATAATTACATGCACAATAAATGTGCAAGTATAATCAATTGTGGTCAATTACATAATCCTAAACGGAAAACATCTCTTTTTTTTAGAAGTTTATGAGTATTTTGTACCAAGCATATGAATAGTTTTTTTTAATAAAAAATAAATTTTTAGGCAGACGATTTATCTGCGTGGAAGAGAAAGTTCCCCGCATTATGTATTTTTACACTCGGATGATGAAAGTGGCACAGATGAGGAAAACATCTCTTTACAAACTATTAAACAGCCCACATCGTTACGTAAAATTCAGGTGATCAACGTGCGAATAAAACCTGAAGATACTTTGCAGGCACTGGCTCTGCGATACAGGTGTACAGTGAGTAAAAAAATGTAATAAATATATGGCATAAAGATATGAATGCATATCTTTATGCTTTTCATTCATAATTTGCATCGCATAATTCTAGATATCTGAATTGAAACGAATTAATAAAATCGACAAAGAGAATGAAATATATGCTAAGCCTTATATTAAGGTTCCCGTGCAACCATTCTCTATTTTAACTGAGGTGTCGCCTGAAAGTCAAAGCAATAATGCCATCGCTATGTCTGAGCAATGTCAGGAGGAAGCACCGGCAAAAATGGAAGAGCAGTTGATAGATCTGGGCACGTCGACGAGCACAGAATCTTCGAATACAGAGATTAATACCATCATATTAAATTCAGTGTGCGAGCCTTTATCGTCCTACAACAGTGCCAATGCCCCTGAGATTCCACACACCGAACATGATGCGTTACTTGATGATAATGAAAATACAGCGACAGCAGAAGCCTGCGAGACAGACATGTTTAAATGTTCCGGCGATAATTGGGGACTGTCTTGGACGCAATTGCTTGTATTCTCATTACTATTAAGTTTTGCAGGACCTTTTATTATATATATACTTTATATGACGGAATATTCAAATAAAACAAATGTAACTGTAAGTAATTGATATTTCATATAAAGACATATATATATATATATATATAAGAATAAAAAGTCAGGATAAGAATATATATTTTGTACACAGATATACATAATTTTTAAGTCAAATAAGAAATTAAATTTGCATGATTTTCTAATTATCTCATAGACGTAATTTTTTTTTTACGTATTATATGTATTATGTAAATATGAAAAAGTTTGCCAATACTAATAACTAGAGCTACAAATTTGTCATTATATATTTCTCTATTTCAAAAATATATTTTCTTATCCTATTTTTGTATTGTAACAATAGAAATCGAATATATTGTGACAATATATTCCAAGTTTCGAAACTGTCTTGTATTGAGTGAGATCTTTTTATTATAATAACTATAATATTATTAATAAAATTGAGAAATTCTAATATATTAAAATAAAATATATTAGAATGTATTTTTCATCTAGAAAAGTTATTGTTAAGCTATACCAAATGTAATTGTGATAAATTTTGGATGAAACTGATTTAATAAAAATGTAGCTGGACACCGTTAATAGAAAATAGTATAGAAAATATTCAAAAACATAACAAGTATCTAACTAAACATTGGTGCCTTTAGAAGTTAAAAACTCTAATGTTAAGCTGAATATTCAAAATAAATTTATCATACTTTTGTAATTGAAAATATTAAAATTTTTTAATATTATAAATTGAGCAATAATATTAACATAATTATATGGAATATATTAATTTGTTATATCGAACTATAATTATCTCTATCATTTCTATATAAACACAAATATGACAATTATATAATCTCTCTAAAAATGACCTAATTATATAATTTACAATTGACAATAATTGCCAAACTATACATGTAAATTATTTTTATATATTAAACATTTCTTGTTAAAAACTGCTGAAATATATTTTTAAAAACTAAGATGTTATTTAATAATTTTTAATTTTGTTGTTTGCAACATGTGCATAGTAATTATTAGAAAAATTAATTCTTTTGACCATTGATTTCTTATAATTGTAATTTTTATGATACAATATTTCAAGTATGCATATTTTCTAAAAAATAATATATAGAGAAAATAATATACGAAAAATATATGTTGTAGAACATACAAAAATACATTTTGAGCTATTTATTATGTCTAGAGTTACGGAATTACGTAGTATTATTTATTAAAACACTAAAATCACACGAGTCCAATATTCTTATAGAAATTTTATTTTTGTTATTTTGCCAGATTTCGAATATGAGAATTACAATACACAATAGGGTCGTATAACCACATTTAACTGTGAAGTTTTGTAATTTTTTCCTTACCTCATTCTTGAAATCTGCCAAAAATAATTCTGTAATAAATAAAACAATATGTAAAACATGTTATAAATTTTGCATTGAAAAATTAAATATAAAAATAGTATCAGTGTAAGAAAATGTATAATCCTCTTCATATACCTTCAGAAGACCGTCGTAATTTTTTCATCATTTAAGTTTAATTTTAATATATTTGTAAAATAATAGTAAACGAGTACAAATTACAAATAACAAATGCTACAAACCATTGCTGGAAAGACAGTTGTTTAAAACTTCTTGAAACTTTTCTTCGATCCCGTTCCTTTCGAAACCTTCAATACATTAAATCTTACTGTCTTGCTCAGAGGTCTGCATTCTCCAATGGTGACTACATCACCAATTTCTACATCCCTGAAATACAACATAAACTTTGTAAATATTAATGATAACCATTTGCTGATTCTTTTTTAATATTATTATTTTGTAACTCAGATATCTAATAAATCATCAAAACATTTGTCAGTAGACCATCGTGATAAAGTATCATCATAAAAATGGAAATTTAAAAAAGTTTAATAAATTTCTAAAATAAATAAAATTATTTTATAGCTCATGTACCTGAAACAAGGGCTAAGATGGACGCTCATATTGCGATGACGCTTCTCAAAACGGTTGTACTTTCTAATGTAATGCAAATAATCCCTGCGTATAACTATAGTACGTTGCATCTTCATCTTCTGTACAACACCAGTGAGAATGCGTCCTCTAATCGACACATTGCCAGTGAATGGACATTTCTTATCGATATAGGTTCCTTCGAGAGCCTACAAAGATTAAATCATAAATAGTGAAATACATAAAGCATTTTGTATACCTTTCATTGATAAGAAATAAATGTAAAGATTTTCAGTGAGTGAGAATATAAATATCTTCAGGTATCTTCAGAAGACCGTCGTAGTTTTCATCATTATATTAAATCAAGTCCACAATAATATATTAAAATTACATAATGTGGATTGATCAATAGTAATTAATCTTAATTAACTGTCTCTAATTCGTGTCTCTTATCTCTAATAAATTATAACCTACTTAAACATGTTTTATAATTTTTATCTTAATATCTCGCCGATCATTATCAATACGTTTTTTTATACACAAATGTGAAGCAACTTTACAATATACGAATTTATTCAGAGCAATTGAAGAGCACTTGTACTTACTTCACGAGGCGTCTTGAAACCGAGCCCGACGTTGCGGCTGTATCTCATAGGCTTCCTTCGCTTCGGGCCCAGACCTTTCTTGCGGTTAAGAAAGATCGTAGGTTGCTTCTGAAACGCGCGCTCGCTCTGCAACAAACAAAATTGTATGGATTATTATGCGTTTTTCTTATACAGATACAGAGATACTCCCTCCGAATCTCAGCACACGCGGGCGACCTAACCACGTGTCACGCCAACGAATTCTAACCACTCCAATCACTCTAACCATCTCGATCTACGCTCTTGCTTTTCACGCGCGAGTATTCGTGATGCTAATCATCGCGAAAGCATAACACGTTTGATGAAATAACGCCGCGATGCGCAGGGAGATGTATTTATTTATGATCGCGGCGTCGAGCACGTACCTGATCAGCCATTTTGCTCGTCTGAAAGACCGACGTAAACCGGAAGAGTGAACAGCGGGCTTCGGGCGCTTCGGCAACGGTTGCAATGCTGCCAATATGAGAAATGTATAATTACTATAACTACTTTCTTTCGATGACTAGTAATTATCACTAAAATCTTTTTTTTTAAACCAAAATTAAAGAACAAATTTATATTATGGAACAATTGAATTGTTATGTTCTGAAAAAATTTAGCCACGATAAAGTAACTTCTTTACCGGCATTTACATCCAAGAAAATGATTTACATTCGAAACTTGCTGGCATGTTCTTTCAAACGTACTTTATCCGATCATGTATATCATTAACTGAATGTGATGATTACGTTAAATTTTGTACAGCTTTGCTTTACGTAATCGCCAATTAGTAATCAATGCTAAAGATTTTTTCATGAATAAATTTATAGAAAAAACATTATATTCATCTCTCAGGCTGACTGCAACCAAGTTCCGATTAAATTAATCGCCGATTAATTCCATTGTGACTAAATAGCTATTGGCTTATACAGTGAAATTCATCAATAGCTATGCTGGTCACAACGGAATTAATCGACGGTTAATCGGAACTGGTTGCAGTCACCCTCAGAAAATTTACCTTGATAAAGATTCATTATTTTCAAAAGAATATATCGTATCGAGATTTTCAAAATTTTAGCATTTTTTAAGTTGCAGACTGCTTTCTCGTAGAGCGCGAAATGCTCTTATCTGTGCATTTGTTACATCTGGCTTAGCGCGTCTCCACCTCTGCGAACAATCACGTTTAAATCGCGTCTGCAGGAGGTGTTAGAAGACAATAGTAACTTGGCTAACTTGAAGGGCAATATATTGCGGTTACCCTGTCTTGCGGTTATCCACGCAGGGGCACGGACAATTTCAACTTTTACGATCTCTCGACGTGACAAGTGCGAAAATATTACTGTCTATGCCGTACGCGAGGTTTTTGCCCGCATTATCCGTACGAAGCGTACGTAGACGCATCGCCGCGTAACCACGCACAAAAGAAAATTGCGTATAACGTAATGCTTTATATTTTGCGGCTGTCGCGATTATTCTGTCTCGGTTCGGTTTTCACGCAGTTAACGGAGAGTTCGATGAAGAATGTAAAATCCAATATTTCTACATTTCTATCCTCTATCTTATAATTCCGAGCCATGCACGAACTTTGCGTCATGCCCTGTCTTGATTGGAAAATCATCCTCCAGTCAAGACAGCACTGTTAGAAGCAATTTTGTGTGAAGCATTTTTGGCTTGTGTCCCCTGTTTTAAGATGTCTTATATGAGTATGTAAATTTTTTAAAAATGTGTGATATTCACACGTTTTTTTTTAAATTCACACATCATACGCCAAAAATGTTTGATATTCACATATTGCTTCTAACAGTAAGAGCATTACAAATAGACATCTAACGATGCCTGATAATAAGTAGCATTTTTAAGCTAATTATATCATGAACAATATTTTATTGCTATGAAAAATTGTATATAGCGCTGGAGCAATAAAAGAATTCATTTCTCAAGTAGAGTCATTCTTTGATCTAGACAGAACATCAAGGGACATGTTACGCAGAAAACATATGCAATATATTTTTAGAGCGAAAACGTTTATTCCATTTCGTCTATATGACTCAAATAGGTTAGGCAGCATGATGGTTCATATATTATATTTTATATTATATTTTATATGTTTCCTAAACGTATAAAAAACCAACATATGCTATTTGGGAATCCAATAACACGAATTTTCGTCACATTTCATTATTTTTATAATTAATAATATGACAAAAAATAATACATTATTTACTCGATATAAGTTATTTGCAAAATTAATTAAATCATAAAATTTATTCATCGTATTAACTCTAGTAAAAATTACATTAGAAACAGATAAAACATGTCCTATCCTTTCCATTGTTTCTAATTGTTTTACTATTGCAAAAAAAGAAACGCGTAAATCAGTCAGAAATGGAAAAAGTAGAGTGCATGTTTTATCCGTTTCTAATTTTTGAAACCGAATTCTTTCTAGGGAATGTAATCATGAGGTAGAAAAAATTTATCGGCTAGGAAGCTTCGCTAGAGTTTCGCTACGTAAGTACTAACGCGCTCCGTTTAGATAGCGCCACGTAACTTATAAATTTCCGTACGCCGCTACTAGCTAAACGCGCCAAGTGAAATTTGAACGGTGGTACTTCGTTCTTTCGCGGCTCTTTCTGTCCTTATTCATTCGAATTTTCATCTCATTCTTGCGAATAACGTCAGGTGAAACATCGTTAATCATCGTAACTCGCTAAAAGGCGCACGGGAAGCGTCTAATTGGTGTCGCGAGTGCCAATCTTGACTATTCCAAATTCGAGTATCTCAATAACGCGCGCGTCAAACGGTCGCCATAACAGTTTCGGTGCATCAATACGAAGGAAACGGAAAGCGCGATTGCTCCGCGACAATCGCTAATTTCGTCCCGTTAACGCGTACAACTGATGCAAATTTTTATCGGGAGTGCCGTTTGAAGTGACGAGCTATCGTCGGAGCGTATCGGTTGTTCCGGGTTCTCGCGATCAATGCCGTTTCGACCGCCGCGATCGATGCTGCTCCGCGGTCGAAAACCGTTGCACAGTGCCAGTGAGTACAGATTCCAGTGCCTGTGGTACGCGAAAATAACCCTTACGTACTCTCAAGAGCCTCGAATCAAGAGAGCACGATTCACGTACTTTTTATTAGATGTAGCGTATTCGAGATTTACATCGTATATATTGGATGGGAATATTGCGTCTAATGAATAATCTGCCATCTGGATATAATTTATTACATCGATGTAGTACGAAGAAATATAATACGACAATTCCTTCAAGAGAATTTCATGCGATCGTAGCATTATTGTAAATGTTAACATTAGATATATTTATACATAGAATGTTAACAAGTTCCTAAAAAATAAATTCCATGCGATCATAATATTATTTGCGTAATAAATTTGTATATGCGTAGGACAATTAATATTATCTTTATAGTATTTATATATATAGTATGTAGTAATTGGAGATATTTAAATATGTAATTATTAATGTAATATTTATAGTAGTGATTGCGATTATTTTTTACATTAGCCACGATCACTGCTTACAAATGTTTTATAAAGTAGAAAAATGTAACCATCACAGTTAGTGTTTTAATTATTAAACTCATAAAATATGCATGACTTACTTGATATATGTAATATTTATGTGTGTTAGTAATTGGCAATAATCGCGATTTTTTACATTAGCCGCGATCACTGCTTGTAATTTTTAATTAGAAAAACATAATTGTCGTAGTATTCCGATTGTTAAATTCATAAAATTATGTGCATGATTTAATTAAAATATGTAACAATTAGTAGTGATTGTGATTATTTTTTATGTTAGCCGCGATCACTGCTTGTAATTTTATAAATTGGAAAAACGTAGTCGCTGTGATTATTGTCGCGATTGTTACTTTTGTAAATTTATGTGCACGAATTAATTCAAATATGTATTGTATATGGTATAGTATTTATATATATAATTATCAGTGATTGCGATTACATTTTATATTAGCCGTGATCACTGTTTGTAGTCGTTCTGTAGATTAAAAGAGAGTCGTAGTTAGTATTATGATTATCACGTTAATAAGATTATGTGCCTGTTAATTTAAATATATAGTTCTTATGGTATAATATTTATATCATATTAATTATGGTATAATATTTATATCATATTAATATTTATATAATTGGTAATCACGATTAGTTTTTGTATTAGCCGCGATCATTGCTTGTAAATTAAATGCATGAAACCGCTATAAATAATGTTATGATCGTTATAAAAGTAAATCTTATCATATCTAAATCGCGACTTTTTTACCAAAAATAAATATTTCATAAAAACAAATAATATCAATAATATTAAGTCTAAAAAAATAATAGACGAATATTGTAATCCATATAACGGATTTTTGCTCTTTAGAAATCCTAAAAATAATTTTATTTAAAGATTTATACAATGCAAAATCTCTGAACGCATATCTAATAAAAAGTTCATTATTTGATGCAGATTATAATATTATAATTGACTGCAATTACCTATTCGAAGCAAAATATTCTTTTCAATAAGATGAAT
This sequence comes from Tetramorium alpestre, assembly GCA_021460005.1. Lineage (NCBI taxonomy): Eukaryota > Metazoa > Arthropoda > Insecta > Hymenoptera > Formicidae > Tetramorium > Tetramorium alpestre. Next base: position 1,375,846 of record JAJVSH010000034.1, on the reverse strand, counting down.
ACTATTTCATGTTTTGTGTTTCGCATACCGCGGTGTAGCTAACTCACATGTGTGATTTCACGATTTTTATGCGGGTTAACTTTCGAAATTTGTTCAATAGTGTGCGTGTAATTAAGTGTGTGCAATTAAGTGTAATTTAAGTGTATAAAATTAGGTGTATGTGTGTGTGTATGTGTCCATTTCTGTTATTCCTCTTCTCCTTGGATTTAATGTGGAGGATTTCTTGAAAGGATTTCTGGATAACTTGGCAGTTGCAGCGGCGAATGAAGCAGTCTGCTGATTGGTGAGTTGTACATTAATAATTTATTGTTTAAATATATGTATACATACATAACCGTGATATTGCAATTGTAATATATTTATTAAAACATTTTTATATTTGATATATAAACATCTTTTTAAAATAATTATTAAAATTTAATCGGTCAAGACAATGAGGAAGAATTTAAAACACAGTTAATGCATAATTAAACAAGATTAAAAAAATTTTTATTTATCATACATATTTCTAGTTTGCTTTCTGCTCTCTAAAAAATATCATTTTTAATTATTCTCAAGTAAATCTATTCTTGTAATAGAAATTCAATTTATGTATCGAGATATGATACGAGTAATTAAACTAAGAAATATTTGAACGTCGGGATTAAGTCAACGCGAGATTCTTAAGAGCAATTATCACACAGTTATTAACTGCGTAAACGAGTCAGTGGGTGCCGCAGGCGAATTTTTTACGAGAGATCTCAGACAGTACTCCTATGGGATCTATAAAGTCTGACGATATTTGGTTATAAACCACGTCTGTGTGTACACGCTTTAATTGTTACTAACAACGTCCTTCTTCGGATATAATCCGCGTCCGTTAAGATTCTTTGCCGCTTGAACGGCCTTTCCCACGGAGAACTCGCATTGCTTTGTCGCTGTGTTTCTGTTTCAAGTGAGATCTTTCATTACTTGCACGATAAGCAATAGTGCGTATAGCAAGTGATATTTAATATTTAAATCAAGACAATATTTTATATATAGAAATTAAAAATTTTGTTTGCAAAATTCAATATTCATGAAATAGAAAATTTGCAAAAAAACACTTTACTGTTTACAAATATGGTATATTTTGAAAAATTGGAAAATTGTTTATTAATAATAATCAAATTACTATAAAAATGAAATATGTTCAATTAGCATAATAGAAAAACGATTCCGTTCAAAATTTATGAATTGATAAATAATTTTGTAGAATTTTTAAATTTTGAATATGTAAAATATTTTTTTCCTAAATGAACACATTTTCCTGATCACCTTTACCTTTTGTACAAACTAATAAGTAATTTTTTATTTGGTCAGAGACATATATTTACAGGTGATTCAATCGTCTAGTTCTGTTTGACGCGCGAAAATAGCATTCTAATGTTACGTGAAGTCATACCTATCATTGCTAATTAATCTAACGTTCAAACCTTGACGTTGACGATCCCGCGCGTATGCTTAACAAACACTTTCGATTAAGAACTAATTTCACCTTTATAAGACGCGCACGTGGTTAAGTAACAGCGAAAAGTTATTAACATTCTTAACGATTTTTCAGCAGCCCGTACGAAGGCGCGCCTGTTCTATTTCATTGATAGCAGTGATTCATGTTCGCGATAGCTAATATCGTGCACGGTAATTAGAGATCCGCGAGGTCGTAACGCGAATCCGTCATTGCCGTCACTTCCCCAATAGACCTACGGAGCGCAGGAAGGAACATCTCGCTCTCGAGACCGTCTGTAATTAACTGTGATTGAACTTTCATTGCTCATTGAACACCGCGCGCCGAAGTTACTTATCTCTCGTACGCGAGATTGTGTTTATTTTACTTAGCGGTCGCGATAGACGCGCGGTGCAAGTCTCTCGCGTGTTTTGTTCAGCTGTGAGAATGATTCCCGCTCAACTAGAAAGTCTCGTCTCTTTTCCTTTCGCGAGCGCGACGCAATAAAGGACAGGGGCCACATTTACATCGCCCGAGGCTACGTAAAATGGCAGAAAAATCCGCCAGGTTGGCCGCCGAGGAAAGTGGCTTTTTACGAGGCACTTAAGCGTACTTAATTAAATAAATCTGTATATCCCGCGCACAGCCGACTTTATTTCGTCGTTCGCGCAACCGACGGTCGCGCGAAAGGTGCCGCGCGCGTATTATTGAGGGACATCGATATAAAATTGAAAACCTGAACTGAAATAAACGCCTCTACCTTTAACGATCGATATTTCATTCGATTCTAATATATAATATATATATATATACGTCATATATATACGTCAGCACAGAAAACCACGGTGTATTCGTCTGTGCCACTCGCCGTCGTCGCCTTGATAGTCTGCGCGTTCCATCCATCTCTCTCTGCAACAATTAGTGACTCGCGTAACCGTAAGAATCATTAGCTTTATAGTCGTGCTCTGCATAACGTGTTCTCTGTTTTCATTTTTTTTAATGCAATTGAACCGTTGACATGCAATCGTAGAAACGTGCGTTCTCGCGCTGAAGCAAAGAATCGTTTTTTGATATCAATTTTATGCGTACTCTATCTCGGTTCAAACAATTATATTGAATTATTAAATTATAAATTTAATAGTTTTGAATCTATCCATTTGAAATTTAAATCTAGCGGTAAGATGATTTAGCCAAAGTCATTTATTGCTTTGTTTTGACTTTAACTAAGATCTGTATAATAGATAATATACGTATAATTATAACAAATGGTTTCTAAGGAAGAGATACGCTTCTGCAACGTCGACGTAACCACCTCCGGTCGTGATCAAGTAACAAGAAATAATTATTATCGACACGTACGTGCTCCCATTTCGTTTCCGAGGCTACCAGAGAACGGCCGTGTTGCGGGGAAAAATGTGCGTCCGCAGACTCATCGTACGCTCCGTTACACGATCGCTCATCTTTTTCGTGTCCGGCTGTGTAACCGGTCTTACGTCACGGAGGAGGCGGTACGTCTTCCGCAGAATTACGAGCGGCCATCGAGCTACGTGAAAACGTGACACGGGCTATATCACTCCGTCTTGTTCGAGATGCTCTCTTTCCGCGAGAGATCTGCTTCTTCTCTTTCTCGACCTTTCTCGCGTCCGCATCACGCAGGAAATTTAATTTTCGATGACGTTGTCCACATGACGGGGAGTACACGTCCTTCCGTGAATCGATGACTCGACTGTATTACGCGCTTCTAAAGAATATTAAACGCGAAGTGAACGGGAGCGCTAAGATGCGCTCGCTTCCGGAACGTGATTTCTGTCGAAGCCTGTAATTAGTGGTAACAGGCGCGCCAGGAATAGTAACAGCACGATGTCTACTTTGACGGGGGGAAAAGAAAGAATAAAAGAGTCGCTTGCCAGCGATGATAAACTGATATAATAAATTTTCGCGAATAACATTAGCGAAAGCTCCATAAACTCATTGATAAACTCCATTCTTTTCTAAATCCTGTGCTAAATTATGATTAAATCCAATGAACGTTATTAAAATTCTGATTGCGTTAATGTACGTAAATCCAATTAATAAATAATAGTGTAGAAATTGACGAACGGATCCTGCTCGCGTCAGAAATTTCGAACCGTGCATCAAAAGTTCGTTGAATAAATATCCGAAATTTATGCCTATGATCGTTGTATGTCATCGTGGTTCGAATTGCACTGACAGGAATTCAGTGCCATGACAAATCGTTGGCGATGCGAAATTAAGTCGTTCGGAGACTTGCGTGCGCAAACAGTCATTTATCATTCGTTCGCACACCTCTACTCTCTTCTTTTTCCGAAAACCGTCGGCGAATCGATGGAATAATATCGTCTAAAATGCTCGTCCGCGACTTGGATGCGCGCGTACTTTGACCTCGGGATAAACTCCGTATATCTTGCGGTTAAAATTATGCGGGACTGGATATACCGGCTGCCGCTATGGATGAGCAGCGAGAGTGTCAGCGGTAACGAGTATATGGCAGTGTCGATGCCTGCTAGGACGCTACTAAGCTAAGCATTACGCACCGGCTTACACGCGTATCTACATTAATATATTATTCGCAAGAGCTATCTCCAACAGCATACTCAAAACATGAGACTTTAAGTCAAAGTAATTTTAACCCTAAATTATTAATAAACGCATTTATTTTTAATATTAGATCATTAATCCTAAACTTATTTTTACTCTTTTTTTTTTTAAGTAACACGGTGATTTGATTTTGTATAAGATAATGATTAGAAAAGATAGGAGCAATTTTCTATGAAGGCAACGAGATACGAGAAAAACTTCATGGCATAATTATAAATGAATGTTCAGAAAGCATTCTGTTGTCGTACTTTTAAATGTCACTAATTAAAAAAATAGATATACACGATGACACCCTTGTTGCGCGCATTGTTCACATTTTTCGCGATAATTTCAAGATAAACTGTATATTTTATACGGTAGGACAGGAAGTTTCATTGTCGACGCAACGCAAGCGAAAGAGAGCAAGAAACATGGTTTCCTTTGGGTACCAGACATTGCACGTGAGCGACAGAATGCTGTTAATATATCCCGAAGAGCGAGATACATGACAAACAGGTTTCTCCGTAGCGTTGTATAGCGTTAAGAAGCCATTGAAGCGAGCGGTGCCAAGTTCCTATGGCAGGTGATAACACGGCTTGAGAAGATTCTATCGAGGATACTGCCGGATTACGCGGAACCATTTAAAATTATAACGTTACATCTCTCAAAGATACTCAGCGCGGTACACGGATAATCAAATTGTGAAAATTATATTTCGTAATATTTATATCAAATAACTGAAACAATCATAAACAATGAAAAGTTTTACTTTTTCAAATTCAATAGATGAAAGTATTTTCTTTTTCACAGATTATGAAACTTTGACTTCGTTGACACATAGCTAAATTTCTTTGCTTTAATTATTGAGCTTTTTGATTAATGTGTCTTTAACGCACGCTGCACAAAGCGTTTGACTTTGAATCACACGTTTGTAAATCATGCACGTTCTAAGTATTAAGTGGGCGACTTGGTCGGTCATAAGTACCGAGACATCGGACGGGCAATGCCATTAACACCGGGAACGGTTCTAACAGCGGCCTTAGCCAATCGGACTGCAACTCGGAGCAGTCCAGCTCACCCTCGCACGTAACGCGGCGAGGGCAGCCACTTTCTATGCAGACAGCAGCGGCAGTAACAGCAGTCGAGTGCGTGGCGGACAAACGCCTTTCCCGGCCTGGCCCTTGAGGTCAAAACTATTTTTCACCGTGCTTTCAGATAAATTATGCATGAATCGTGACCGCGCGGGCGCAAGCATAATGCCGTTAAATACGAGCCATGTGCGAGCTCGCGAGCAGGGTAACGCACAGGCACGGAATCGGCTCTCAGTGGCCCGCCAGTGTCCTTGTCCAATTTCTCACACATCGTCCTTTCATTCTTCCCGCGGCTCTTTCTTCCTCTTTCTCCTCTCGTAAAGCTGCCGCCGCGCGAAAGACGTCGTCCATACAAACGTCTCTCCCGGCTTCCGTCACCTCACGCTCTCGCGACTCTCCACGGTCCTTTCACATCTCTGAATAGCTCCGCCGCGAGACTAATTTAAGGAGTAGTCAAGTGTTGAGAGCCTTGTGTACCGACGTTAGTATTTGACTGATAACTCATCCCGTTCACGACGCAAAACTCGCGCAAAACTGCTAGAATGGCTTCTTCAAACCTATATAACCAGGCCTATTATTAATAATAGCTTAACTGTCATTAATCGCAGTGCTGCAGAAGAGTCTTTATACTTTGGAAAAATTTATCAATCATAATATTTAAATAATAAAAAGTATATAGGTACGCGGAATAGCTGAACCTGAACGAACTTGAATACGTTTGCCTTCTCAATGCCGTAGAAGTTCGATTTCTGTCTAAATGTAGGTGTAAAAAACGAGTCGCATTTTGCCTCCGGGATGACTACGGATCGGTGCTATACGTTGTATCGCATTTCGTAGTAACGTACCGTTGGATGTTTACACGCAGGCACGAAAATTGTGGAGAAAATTATGGTGTTGGGTGGGATTATCGTTGTCGAGGCCGGGTCATGTCATGGAAGAGAGTCGAGATCTACGCCCCCGTAACGATCGAAATTCATTTCCATAATTATCTCACGACCGCGCGGATCACCGCTATAGAAAACTCTCGGCCCGATTCCTCGCAAGACATATCGCTTCGCGTGAAATGATAATCGTGCTTCTGATTTCTACATCTATCGTCAACATTCTCGTTGCCTTTGTCATGATCGATAATGTCTTAATCCTTCTATCACTGAGAAAAATTGTCAAAATAAAACAAGATATAAAACAATTTTTTTTCACTATGTATTTTAATTTAGAGTATAATATTCTTGGCGTTTTAATAATTAATAATTTATTTTATTTCGTCAATTGACAAATACTTAAATTAAAATTAATCAATATTCGATATTGAGAAATACTTTAACACTTCTTATTTGTCGCGAAGAGTTGTCTGAGAATATTTTTAAACATTTGTAAAATTATTAAGCGATATCTGACGAGATCATCATCGAAAGACGTGAAATTGTAGGGGGAACAAGATAAATTATACATACTTTGTATACATCATATTTTTGCTCGTCATGCGCATTCAACCCTTATTGTAGCGGTTTTACGGACATTAGCGTAGACCCCTATGTTCCTGCGCATTCTATTATATCCTTGAATATCGTACTTAACGTCGGAACAGCCCGTAATGCTGTATAATTCCGTAATGCGCGCAATATAATGTGCTCGCGAGTTTATCATTATCAAATTCATAAATCCCGCGTTGGTAGTTACCAATTTCTCGTTGCGTGAAACAACGCGAATACTATTAAATATGAGTTATTTAAAACAGCCCTATAAAATTTGAAGCAACGTATAACTGCATTTTTCAAAATTTATTTTCTCTCTCTCTATATATATAAATATATATTTTACATGCGAAAATTATGTAAAAATTATTTTTAATTTTTAAATTATATGTATATGTAACACGTTATATATTTACACTCGATTATGCCGTGAAATTTCTTTGTATTTTGCTATCTTCACAGAAACCCATTATATGTATTTTCTAACTATTAATTAAAATATCGCATTAAAAAAATAATTAAAGTATCATCTTATTAACTAAAATTGATTAAAAAATTAAAGCACATTTGGAAATTTTGCAGTAATACAAATATCAAAACAAGAGAATTTAACGTGACGTTTAATAACGTGACGACATAAAAAAGATGTAACGTTAAAAAGTTAAATAGAAAACTTTTATTAAAATCTTTACCAAAGCGAGAATAAAAAGTCAACATCGTACTAATCGGAGAACTATGTACAACTTGTAGCTCTCCGGCACCTTGTAAGGAAGAATTTTACGCGAAAAGTTCTATCTCTGCGGTATCGGCGCGCTCGCGTAAAGCACGGGCAAGTTCTTCATTATCGTCTGCGGCCTAAATTGCGTAGGCGTATCCGTACCTTCGTACACACACGTTACCTTGACGTACTACGGCCGTGCACACGCACGTACACGCACAACGGCGTCCTGTATGATACGTACGTTACGCACACCTTTGCCGTGCGGAACATATACACACCGTATACCTGTACGTACATACACCTGGATAGTGGGGAGCGAGCCGTGCCGAGCGTCAACGAAAACGACCGAGCTCCGCGGAGCCGGTTATGTCGCGCGGCAGAGAGTCAGTATCGCGTCAGTTCCGAAGTGAAGCTGGTCAGTGATCTGTGTCAGAGCAGGGCCACTCTCCGCGTCCGTCACTCTCTTTCTCTCTCTCTTTCTCTTTCTTTCTTTCTCTCCTTTCTCTCCTCCTGTTTTACGTGGCTTACGCCTCTTTCTGTTCTCTTTACTTCGCTTCCCCGTCGCCTCGGTACCGTCGTTCTCCGTTCTGTTCCGGCGCGAGCTTTCCGAAATCGATGTATCCCGGTCCCCCGGTCTCTTCCCGGGTGCTCGCGAGATACACGTACACAGTGCCACAGTGTGGAGTTGTTACCAGTGGGGAAAGAGCAAAAATTAGTTTACAAACGGACGTGCCACGCACAACGACCGTCGTCCTCCACTGTCAACAAACATCGACACCAACCATCGGATAGTTAGTTTTAGCAAGTAAGTGTGTAGGATTTTACATTCAATGATCTTTCGATTATCGTACGATCACTGTCTATCATGATCGTGATGCCACTCTTGGCGTTGATCGATATGTAACAAAAAAAAAAAAACAAACGTGCGTGCGACCAGAATTTCGAAATCTTATGTACATATAAGCGCGTTGTTAGATACCGTTAATATGCTTTTTTTTAAATTATTAAATTCATTTGGATACGCACGAGAGCATTTATAAAAATAAACTAGATTTAAAATACAGATAATTGGATAAATAACAAGAAACTCTCGATTGTCTCTCATTAAAATGCAGAACTTTTTATCATTAATTCTGCTGTGCATAAACTTACGTTTTCATGAATTGTCTTGTTTTTACGTACAATTTCTGTACTTTACAATACGATATCTACGCAAGTAAAATTTCGTTCTGAATCATTTCAATTTGCATGAACGTGATTATTACGACAAGGTCAATTTCTTCTTCGATAAATAACGTACTCCAAGATAAAACAATTTTAATGTAAGCATACTTACATTACGCATTCTGATACAAAGAAGCCCGATATCTATCTGTTTCGAAAATTACAAGTTAGATTTCTTCATCAAGATGTTTTATGCTCTAAGATAAAAATGTGTATTATCACACTTATAAAATGAGACGTAAATGCTTTCATCTCTCATTCAACATTTATGAAAATTTCTAAATATTTCTAATGTATTTCGCATAGCGAAAAAATCTTTCTATGGACAATGTAATCGTATATTTTCCACATTTGCATTCTATACTAATTTTTTCGCGATGTACGTCTTAAATGGTAAATTGTTTTTTTATCTGTTCTTGCTCTATATTTAATAGACAAGTTATTGAGCTTTATGCTGGGCGGGTACAGAAGACTTTTTTTTGTACTCTCCCGACGCACGGGTAAATGCACTCTGAATACGGGAATCGAAGGCGCGACCTGCCGCGCGTGAATCGCCACGCTGCGGCTAAAATCGAATGTGTGTCACGTTCACTGCGGCAGTGGTGATTAGTAATCGGAGCACGAGCACCAATTACACTTGAAAAAGTCAATGTTACCGAGGAAGGTTTTCGTATGGGCTTACGCAATCGCGCTCGATTCAGTCCGTTGTAACATTGTTCCGGGTTTATCCGGGTATAGAGAAAGTGCAGACATTGTCCTCCCTGCTCACCGTGTGTGCCATAGAGGTCGGATCCAAGGTAAATGAATACTCGCCGGCGAAGCGAAAATTACATATTTTTTTGGAAAGCAATATTTTCTCATATGTGAAAAGCATTTGAGACGTAAATAGTGCATCACCCTCTCATATAATGTAACGTATAATTTTTTCATTGACGATGTATCTTCCTTATTAACAGCTTAGGAGTTCCCGTTTCAATGTGGACGCACCGAAATAAAAATGAATAATACGAGAGTTAAATGTACCATAACCATATGCTTTCCATTTCGTATCAAGATCGACTCTCACCTCAGTTTTTTAACGCTATTTGCAATCTCATAAATAAATTATACGCGTCCCGGAAATATCGATCAAACGTACGACTTTATGTTACCGCTAATTATGAGATAAATAAAGGCGTGATTTTTTTTTCTTTTCGTTGCCGGATATATAGAGAACACGGAATAGAGCGGTCATTAGTGCGAAGCGAAAAAAATCTCCGACGGTTTCATCTCCCTCCGTTAATTATCCGTCGCCGGTCAAAGAATCGCTCGTCTCGAGACGATAAATATAAAACAATTACGCGCTATCGACGTCGCCATCGCGACGGTAACGTTCATTAATTCGGAGTTATTCTCGCGCGAATTAACTCGATTTATCGAGACGACTCGGCGTCGAATCGTCGTCGGCGATTCTTCCCTTCTTCTTTTTTTTTTATTTTTCCGCCATTTTTCTCTTCCGGCGGGTGACTACGCTCCTCGGCGTGCAATATCGCTGCGCGCCATAAAGTGTCGGAGTCTGTAAGGCGGCCGTGATTGCCTGACACGTCGCAATTGAATGTCATAACGCGATAGGCACGCTGCACAATACCGCGCGCGGCCGTACGACGGCATTAAGCATTATATGCGTAATTTACGAAGGTTATTTACTATACAATTAGATAGCCCGCGCCAAGTATTACGCGCGCGAATACGGCGTGCACGTATGGTGCTGCGAACGCGTGTGCACACACGCGTACGCGCACGATGCACCGCGGACGTGCATGGTAATGGTCCAAGAGTCTCATCAGTGGCGCACAGAGCGAGAGAGAAAGAGAGAGAGAATCCTCACTTTTTCCTCCGGCGTATCTAGGATAATATACGATATATACGGTGTAACGAGGTATGTAATGGGTAATAGTGCGTAATGATATAATGCGCACATTCCTCGACGTACGTCCGCTATAACAAACATTGTTAGGGAGAATGCGTCGCTCGCGCGCGCGTCACGAGCTGCGCGCATCTCGGCGCGTGGTCCTTGGTAGAATATGCGTTCTATCGTTTGCGAACGAGAGCATACTAACGAGGCCACGTGTTAGATATGAAATTACGCGAGCGTATTAATTACGATTGTTGTCCAGTTTGACGAGGCGTTTGCTTTTCTCACGAAGCGCGAATATGACGATCCTTCGGTCTTCGCGCTGATCTCCGAACGTTCCGTTATCGTACGGTATTTTTTTACATGTTCTTTCTGCTGTCATTTTAACGTATCCGGCGAGAGTGATCAAACGTTTCTTTCCTCGGATATTGAGGCCGCCTTCTTTCTAACACAAGACAGGATCAATCCGGAAGTGTTCTTTCATGTCTATTACTTAACCGATAGAAAAAATGAAAAATAAACTTACAAAGATTAATTGTGTGGAAAATTACATTTGAGAAACAGATTTTATATCGCAGTGCAAATTTTAAAGAAACAAACTAAATAATAATTTATAAATTTTATATACAAATTTTATGAATTTTTTTACTTATATATGTATAATTTCCAAAAATATTTTTTTAATTGTAACATTTTTTTTATATATGTATGCATGTGTATGAATATTTCTTTTATACATTACGTGTATAAATCATTTTTAACTATCTTCATTGAGATATTAGCACATAATTGATACAAATGGAATTCTACATTTATTGAAATATTAAAAGTGGACTTAATCGATTTAATAAAATTGGACTTAATCGATTTAATAAAATTAATGACTTTGTATTCCGTTTTAAAGCACATAGCTTACTAATTAACTTACGAGAAAAATGAAACTTGCCGATAAGAATAATTTGTAATTTAATAATAAATCAATCGGTATTATTACTTGAGTAGATAATAATGAAAACACCGAACACTGTAATTTCGATGTTTACTTGATATTTGTACCGTGTGCATGTACAGTTTAGGTCTGTTGCATTTACCGTGGATTCCAATGCATCTGCCGGTGTACTTGTCGAATGATAAAAGCGATAACGAGAGCACGCGTTAGTACCGAATTACGCGAACATCTACGCTATCCCGCGCAGAGAGTAAACGATATCGTGAACATTGTCGGTATATTACATGATAAGATAAAGAATCACATAAGGGAGCTACCAGGGGCCGGATAATTAGACTCCTTTTCTGCCTGCTCTCACTCTCCACGTTCGTCCAAACGAACTATCGTATGTAGCGTATAATTGTCGAGTGCTATAACCGCGATTTGCAAGAAAATCCGCGCGAGAATATACTGTCATGTGCCTCGGTTATCTGTAAACGTTGCTGCAGTTTCCTATATAGAAAACTTTTCTCCCCCGATATTATATGTATATATTAACTGATAAGTTACGTTTAGGTTATAAAATTTTTGATATTTGAGTTAAGAGAAATTAAAAAGGAGCTAAAAGATGATCTTGTTTCTGACTGGCTAATGATTATAATTATTTTAATAAAGAAAGATATCTGTATCTAAATGCGCGAGTCAAACGCAAGAGCCTGTTATGAGATTTATATTAACTTACTCTTGTTTCTCTTTTGAAGTATTATGGCAACGTTTCTCTTTAGATCGAAAGCAAACATCGAACGTAAATTTGACAGGCTAGTACTGTTTTGTGTTTCAATTTACGAATCGATTACTACAAGAATATCAGCAAAACTTTCTTACGTTTCGCCGATAATCCATTACGCGAATGTCTATTTGTTCTCGAGAATTATTAAATCTATATTTAAAGAAAAAATGCAAACAGCCAAAGGGTTCAAGCGAAAGCCTTCGCGAACGGTGTTCTTGACCGGCTTTAATTTCAACGTCAGCCCGCGGCGTGGCGGCGAGAATGCATTCGAATAAAACGTAAATCGCGGAAGTGTGCGCTATTGTTTGCGCACGGCTTATTCGAGCAGGGTCCTAGTTTCATTGTATTGAAGCGTTATCAGTGAGAATGATAAACGTGACGAAAGATACAGTAGATAAGTCAATTCTATAGTATAACTGTATAACGTAATTTCTTGTTAAGAATGGGGAAGGGATATATTACATACAAAAATATATACAATCTTAATATAATAAGAAAATAACAACTAAGAAAAAGCACAAAATAATTTTATATATAAATCACATAGAAGTTTTTAAACTATGATATACATAGAGGAAAGATACAATTTATTTTTATACTACAGTGAAGCTTATGAGTCTTTGCGAAATGGCATAAGCATCGTTAATCTTCTTAATCTTTATCTCCTCGATTCTTATCTTTCTTAGCATTTGATCGGCGGCGGTAGAGCTCTCGTTTTTTGAGACGTTCTTGAGAAATCTACTTGTACTTGTACTTGAATTAGTTTACGCGGTTAAATAAATTGCAGTATAGATTACCAATGGGAGGAGAGGTAAGGGCGGGAATCATCGCTACCGTGGCGCCGGTTTCTCATTTATCAATTGATATCGATTTTACGAAGCAACGCTTCTTACGCGGTATACGCGGTCGATCGGTTTCCTGCAAAACCGTTGCTTCTAATGTCACGCGTAGGTTTGATTAATCGGCATATCGCACGATCGGTCATTCACTCACAATACAATTGATATTGAATTACGTGCGCAGCATATATTTAATCATCGTGTGATGTTAGTTTAACAGATAAATTATCAGGGCTTCTTAGAATGTATTTCTTAATATCATCAGCGGCGTGTGATAATGTCATGTGTCGCGCAATTTCGAAATCTCATCACAGTAGAAAACAATTTCCTTATCGATATTTAATTAATAGATAGGTTTCAGCGAGCGTTTAATTGGAATTTGATTACAATGGAAATATTTATATACCATTTCTGAGAGTTTTATGACACATTTTTATGACGTTATACCGTTAGCAGGAAATTAATTTTATACGAGAGATATTAATTCTCGACTTTTCTCTATGTCGTTAAAACTTTCGCTTATCGTCATGAGACTGTTTGGTAATTATAGCGCGACATAAATATTTCGTATGTAAATATCGACTTAAAATATAACACGTTTTACAGGATTTACTTAGGCCGGGGCGAGTTCTGTCCGAGTTCCGTTAATAGCGCTCGTCGATTTCCATATTCGATTGATACGTCGTCGTACCTAGGTTCGCGTATCTCTTTACGATGTCTANAGTAGCTCCTCTAATGATTCCCGTTTAATCGAGGAGTGTTATTAAAATATTAAGGGAGAATCTTTTTTTTTTGTTACTCGAACGTCGCGGAGCCGGAGCAGCGAGAGACTTGCCTCTGTCTGCTTGCTTGCCTGAAGCTTTTGCATCTATTTTCGATCGTAGAACCGGAAGATCGAGTCGCTTCTCCGGTCCGGTGCTCTCGAGGAAGGGAATAAGGAGTGAGTTTCCATGGCCCTCGTAAACACCAATTACAATAATTACGATAACTGTGGCGCCTAGTCGCGCGCTGCCCGGTGCTACTTTTATCCGCGTTTAACCGACCCTCGCTCTCTCCCCTTATTATTAATCACGTACTTAATTAATATTCCGGGATGTTACTCGAGCTAGCGATTAGCCGCGGGGCGTGGTCAGCCCCAGTTAGCATCTCTCTAATAAATGATATCGTATCTTCGTTATATTTAACTCCATTTTTATCAACTAATGGTGTCAATTCGTTCGAATTCACTCCCTTTAATAAACGTTTTTCGCATCTTTTAATAAACGCATTTTCCGATCTATCTTTAACGGATATGTTTTCTTACACTTGCTAATAATATCTCTCGAGTATCAGCGATGGTTCGGTAATTCATCAATTCGATCATTTAAATCTTCTATTATTGAGATAACCTATCGCTTCGTGAATTTATTCAGTTTATGAGAAATTGGTGATTATTTAAATAGTAAATAATAATTGATAAATTAATTTTTTGCTCTACACAAAGAGTAAATTGTTTCGTTTTCAGAATTAAAATATCCGAGGAAATAATTTTAACTTGCCACAAGTATAAATCTGTTATTAACGTATAACGATGTTATTTAATCAAATTGTTTCCGTTTGCGTTTTATCTTAATGGATATTTCTGACGACGAATGCTGCAATATTGTTTTATTACGATCTATTACAAATCGCCCCACGCGAGAGCGTAATGTGGACGTTTCTGCTTCTACGAGAGAAATCGTTACGCAGGATGTGAGGTTTAATAACTGGGTCGGAAGCCGCTTAAGACTTTAACCGTGCGAAACTCGGTCGTCGTTAACGTGGATTAGATATTACTTTGGAGCGTGCACCTGCCATGCCGCGCGAAGAGAGAGCGTATCCGCGTGACCATAAGTGCCAGCTGCAGGTGCGGCAGCCTGTCTTCGCATAATAAATCCAAGAGACAGTACCCGATAGTATCCTGATGCGGTTGTATACTGGCCTCTATGGTGAATCACAATAAAATTAAAATTTACGAAAATTAAATAGATACTTGCTATTAAATAGAATATCTTGCTTTACTTGCACTTTGTATATATCGACGTATTTATGAACGTTATAATAGCTTTTAAAGTCTAGAAATATGTAAAATGTAACATAAATATTCTTTAAGATCTTTTGTCCGATAAGAGTACATTTTAATTTCCAGAATAGAACAATATTATATTTGATTTATGTTATTAGGTCGACCTTTAGATGAAAAAATGGAGTTAGATTTCACGCAAGTGCACGTTACCCTGAACTTTCATTTCAAACAAGTTCGTGTTATCGAACTTGTTTGATTGGAAAACACCAGTTCATGCGGAAATCGTCTAGCAGTTCAGACACTGCGTTTATAAATACCTCTTACTATTACATGCATTATACAGTTCGAGACATTGGTTTTTAATTGAGCAACGAAATGAATGCATTCTAAATAACGGTGATAGAAATATCTCATTGCAAGGCGCACTTTCATTGAACGCGGAATCGACTGCTCTCGAGAGACCGCTTTTCCATTTCAAAGTCGCCCGACACGCACGAACTCCTTCAGGTTGTTCCGTTTCCTTAAAGCACAGGTATTAGTTGCATCTGTTCGACGTATGCCTTGTGTTACTTGCCTCTTTTCTTACTTCTTCAACTTCGCGCGCGGAGAAGCCAAGTGCCGAGTTCTGCTTCGCCTCTCGCCTCTCCGCCCCATTCCCGCTTCTCTCATTATCTCATTCCCTCTCATTCGGTCTACCTTCCTCGCGTTCTCCTCGCTTTTATCTCTCTCGCGGTCTCACCCAGATCCCGTGGATCACCCAGACACGGTGGTTGAAACCATCCGGTATAACAACGGGCAAACCTAACCTGGTTCTGGGGATAAGACTCCTCTACCTTCCTATTATGGTCGTTATATGCCCCGGGAAACACACACACAGTTCTCTCAGTATTTTTTCATTGCTTCGTTACCAAGAAACGCCGCGTGTACTTAAAATGCGTACAGTCGCCCCCTTCCTTCCGTACACGACCGCATGTGCATCTTTATGCATCTCTGACCTTCTTCTTTACCCTTTAGAGCATCCCTCGGCACAGAACAGTAATAAGGCTGTAAGAAAAAAAAAATTTTTACCTTTTTATTTCACTCTTTTAGTCAACGAGTGGATTGCCAGGATATTTTATATTAAAAATTAGCAGATATTACTTAAATACAAATATTTTCGCAGTCAATTTAATTGTTAAATTTAATTTTGTTTATGTGGTTTTAAGTATTCAATTTTGTTAGAGAATGCCTTACAAATTAAATACGAAAAATAGTTTCCGAAAATTTGTTGAGTTAATTAAGGAAATAAGAATACGATTTTCCTTCACGGATGTTCCATGCGCAGTCACAAAGTTCGTCGGCTTAGGATTCCGTGAAAAGACAATAGATGCATTCTTTCTCGGTTCGAAGGAGGATAAGGCTACGCACGCGTTGCCCCCGTTTCATTTTCACGTCGTTCGCCAGGCAATTCTACCCGTTTGACACAGTGCAGCCTTCGTGGGACGACCTTCGCGAATAATACCCACGTTCCGCAGCGAGCGCATAAAAGCACCGACGAATCGCGTAGCATATGTTCGTACTTTTAGCTACCCGTATGCGTGTGATTACTAAGTGCAACCAGCTATTATTATTCCACGGTGAAATTAATTCGTATGTGCTAGTCGTGTAATGCAGTATACGTTTACATTAACGGACCATCACGATTCCTTGAAAAATGTCCCACATATCTTTGTTTATTTTATACTCGGCACATTTTAAGTGCGTTTTCTTTTAATATTACATTGATCCGCATTTCTATTTTCGTAAATTTATTCTTTACTTTAAAGATGATATATTTCAAAAAATGAATGAAATAAACACTTAAAGTTTTTTTATCAAAATGGTTTATAAATTTGTGTTAAAAATTTACATGTTTCAATGTGATCACGATCTATTTCCTATTCCTATTTTGCATTTGTTTTTTATGTTCACGCCCGATCTCTGGTGTTAAAAAAAAAGATGATCGAAACGGTACATTGTCTACTAATTTTGCCGCTGATGGTTCAGAGAAACGACTGGCTTAATCTAGCCAGCTCTTACCGTGGTACGATATACGTGGCGCGATCCGGTTTGCCCTCGAAGATGTAACCTTCCACTTCTTAGAAACTAAAGGAACCAATTTGCTGCGAAGGGTGCGGGTTAGCAGCGATCCTCTCCTTCTATTATGCTACAAATTAGCCTCAATCGAAGCGAATAGATCCTCCGCGGCTACGATTTGTTGATTATGAGCGAATGCCCGGGGGGAAATGTGTAGGTCTTTTCTGCTCGCGAGCAGAAAAGGACACACAGGAGAGACGAAGGTCCTATTTCAGCCGCAGGGAAGGTCGGTGGGATCCCGATCGGAAATAATCTAATGGATCTTCTTGATCTGTGTGACATGGGGGTGGAGGAGCCTTTAGATCCCGCCCGCGAGCTTCTTGGAAAAGCGACGAACAAAGGACTCCTGCGAATCGCATTTGTCTCGCTTGACGTTTTACGACGAAGATAAACGGCTCGAAAAGTCTCGTATGTCAGAGATGAATGTATCGATAGGTACCAATAGAATGATCCAGGTATAAAATATCGTATTTCTACATGATATTATACGCATATGTATGTATACATATATGTACACACAAGAGGAAATGTAGAATAGAGTGTAGCAGTACGTATATTAGAATTGGTGTTAAATTTACGTTACAATGATTGATTTATTTATACATCATATAGATACAGTATTTTTAATGAATAGTTTTTCTAAAAAATATTGCAAATTAAAGATTTCTAATGATATCTTCTTTAAGAAAGAGATTCTATTTGATACGTGATAGAATAATAATGGCGGCCGAGTTAGAACTTATAAGACGATAAGATCGTAATATCCATCTAAGCACAAGTGACACGGATATTCGTGTTATAAAGATTCAAATGTTTCACGCAGTCAGTTAAGATCTCTTATATTGTGACGAATGTGACATACTTTCACCCGGTCTGACCGGAAATCTTACGGTCAACCGGTTGATCAGCGACCTAACACGCACGCTTGTAGATTCAATGGTACCTTAATCAATGTATTCAGGGTCAATTTAGAACCTGCAATCTGTTTTATCCGTAAAATCATTATATCGGAGAGCCAATTCTCCTCGCCACGCGCACTTTTTTCGCAGCTCGCGTAATCTCGCGTTAATGGTTTTCATAGCCTATACAAACCCATAAATCATTGTCGTAGGAAAGTAAGTTAATAATCGGTATTTTTTGCACGTGTGCGATTAACCGCGTTACGAAATATTCTCTTTCACCTCGGCCGATTATCACCGATTCGAATTACTATGGTTTGTGCAACGTAGCTTAGCAAAGTCTACACGACGGTCTGTCATTCTTTCGGCCAACCTTTGCCAGTTACTGCAGATGAATTACTCCAGATGAACGGACTAGATAACGCCTGTAGTTCGCGTATACCAACCGACATGTTGTTCGACTATCGCACAATCCATAATGAAAATGATTTATTTGTACCGCATATAATTAGCATCGTCATGATCTTCATTCCATTTTTTTTCATCAGTTCGAACGGTACCTTTAAATTCAGCACGTCTTGCTTGCCGTGTCGCTTGCGTAATTAATAGCTCTTTATCGAGTGTGTGTTTCGACACGTCGGACATGCAACTGGATTATCCATCAACGTAGCAGTAACATGATTTACAAAAACATGTTTCAGTATGGTATTTAAATATCTTCTTTCTCTGACATGTTGGCATGCACGTGTACATACATGCTATTCGTATGTCGCGTGTTGTCATGATTTCGACGGACTTCTTTAAACATGTAGACAGAATCATTTAAATGAAATGAATATAAGTAGTTGACAAGCAGAAGAATGCGAATCTGAAAGTACATTTTTTTTTTAAGAGTTATGGAGTTACTTGATACAGAGTTATTTATCGAAAAGAATTTTGATAAATAAATAATAAAAGCCGAAATCTCTTACGATAAAAATTACTGAAAATTTTTTAATATTACAATACTATCAACAATATATTTAGTATTCATAATGTGGTTTTTTTGTTTACCTTTTACTAACTCGTCAGAAACTCGTCAGTAAATCTGCCATTAAATAATAACGAGGCAATTGCACGGCAGCGTGTATTTTAATTTTTGCATCTTACTTAAGCACCTCATGATAATGTTAACAGCTACCTACGGCGATTTTTACTAACGAACTTTTGATTACGCTAATTATTCGCCGCGTGTTAGACGTCTCGGATCACGAAGCGCATTCTCTGATCGTTTCTGCGGTCAATAATCAAGATGTTTCGATTGCGAACCGCGCGTCCGACTCGAGTAGAGAAACCCGTGAAGCATCTTGTCTACCGAGTATACATTTATACACCGCACGTAAATGGATTTAATAACATTGCTGCGAGCAAGATTGACAGCTGTAAACGAGCGCACATTGCAATATTGCGAAGCAGTGCGTTAAGTCCTTCTGCTCAGGGAAGCTCTTTCTCTCTCTTTGAGCATCGCGAACATTATTCACCCTCTTCCACGCAACCACGCCTTTTCATTATCATAATTTTCTGTGTGAAGTCTATGCTAGCTTTCGGTTGTAAACAAATAGAGACAAACAAATACGATTTAATATAAAATATAAAAATGAGCGCAATTTCGATTTATATTCTATCAGACTATATGCTAGTATGGATACATTTTTAAGTTTGTGAATTTAGTACTCCAAATACGCATTTTTACAAAATTGATCTGGTATTTGATTGTCTACATATGTCTATAAATAATAGTTTTTATTTATAGACAAATGTAGACAACCTTTGCAAAAATTACCTTGCAAAAGAAATTAAAAATAAAAATGTATTTTGTTTATTTGTTTTTTTGGTTATTTTTTATTTTTTATTACAAGGCAAACAAAAAAAAGATTATTTATTGAAAAATGTGGACAACCAAATTCTATATCAATTCTGTAATAACTCGCATTTTGGAATACCAATTTTATAGATTTCACATTTTTAAAAGTTTTTTATTATGCTGTTACAGATATAGACAGATCTATAAATAATTTCTTTTATTAAAAAAGATAGAAAAATTCACAGTGATTCTTATATTAACTAGTCCCTTCTGCGCTTCAAATACGGATTTCTTGTGTCGTGTCCATTATCCAAATCCATCCTGTCCGACGTGTTCGTATCGGGAAGTAGTCCCGAGTAAAGAAATCTGATTAGATTCTTGTCTCGTCTTCTTCAGAAGAGGAAGAGGGGATGCTGGGACTCCTCCCATGATAAAAAAGACATTCATGCATTCGTAGAGATCGCGACGTTATCGCGTCGTTACGCGCTCGAGCGTACCCGGCGAAATGACTTCCAATGAAATGGCAAAAATGGCTCGTTTATTTTCCGCTTCCGATATGTCGGCTGCAACCTGGCTTCTCTCCTCGGCGACACGCGGCAGATTCAGCGTGACTCAGCGCGACGATCGTGGAATATTGTCGATCGGTTAGGTTTGTGAGCGAGCAACGCTCTACTTGCCGAGAATTGTCAACCGCGAGAGCGAGCGGCGAGCATTCGTGCGACGCCTACGATCGTTTGTTTTATTTTTTCATTGTTCGAATGATATCCTAAAATATCTCCGCGAATGTTAAAAAAATTTCTGCGTTTTAGTCGTGATTTATACAGTGTGCGATTGATTCTTGAATTAATTCAATTCAATGTGTAAAGCGCTTTATCTCTCTGCAAGTATTTACCTGACTCTTCTGCTACATCAAGTATCATAAAACAATAAATTATCATAAAACAGAGCACATCTCGATTAAAAGCGGAGCATATCTCGTTGCAACATGTTTCGTTCGCTTGACGAAAGTTGGGCATTAGTTCAATGCGGATAGACGCAGCGCGGTTCGCTTCGTCCATGCGAAATCGCTCCAGCTGCGTTCTCCATGCCGACAAAAGTGAGCTTGCCTCCTACGCAATATTAAGTTTAATATCCTCCTCTGCAGGCCATTAGTGTCGATCGTTAGGCAGGTCTGTCTTACGTGCGGAACAGAAACGATCGTGCGCGCGATCCGCCGCAAATGGTCCAGGTATCTCGTGCGCTTCTCCGGGCTCCTTCGACTGTGAGTAACTATATCGACTTTTACTGTGCACGCGCGCACGCATGGATGCATTCACGCCGGGCGTTTTGCTGCACGCAGCGCGGTCGCGCTCTCGCAATTTATGTAGGACTGGGCTTCGAAATTGTCCGTGGAGAATGGTTCTTATATGCATAATTATTGGTATTACTTAAGGTACAAAGAAAACGGAGGAGATTCATGATCAATCTCGCGCAATCTCACTCTCACGCTTTGTCTCCGTGCAATATCCGTGTAAGTACTCTGTGTACTTGTTTCACATTGAGCATTATCGTATTCGTAATTATTTAATTTTACTTTTAACATAAACAAACCTTGCTTAATTCTATTGAAATTGACTTATTCGTACGGATTAAAATGAATATGATTTCAGTTAAGCGGTTGGTACCTTTCCAGTGCTGTCTGAAAGATTATAGCTTGCGCATCGATTGACGAGTTCCTATGCACGTGAACACAGAAATCACTTCCGTGAATTTACATAATTGAAATCAGGATTCAATCTTCGGTTATTCGGGAATTAGGAGAGAGATAAAGCGATAACCGCGATATGCCGACAGACATGCGTGCCTAGGACGTGGAAGAGAAAAGGAGAAAAGGGGCCGGAGATATACCGATTCTATTTCTTTCCTCTTCTCTCCCTTCGCTTCTTTCATAGCACATGAATGAACACCGAGCGGAAGTAGGTTACTATTACGTCATGCACGGTACGTTCACGGAGCAGCCGGATAGTTTCGCGCCCATATTCGCCCAGATCTTGGCGATAGACTGCCGCGGAGAAAGTAATTAGAGAGGCTGAGAGGGAGCATAGGCGTAGTTTCCGCTCTGCTAAATTCAAGGTTACCTATTGTCGGTCTGGCCTACCATGGCCGTGAATCCTCGCTTCTTCTTCCTTGCGCTAGTCTCGGAATGTGGTCAATGCATTATGACCACATTCCACATACGCTATCGACGTTATCAAGTAATAAAATCATGTCAGTTTTAGTAAAGATCCGATTGAGGATTCTTCTTTTTTTCAGCAAATCTCAACATTAAAAAGTTGTCAAATCTCAACATTAAAAAAGTTAAAATTAATAAATTTTAGATTAAAATCCTGCTAAAGTAAAATTAATTGAAAATGTGGAATAATAATCTTATTATTTATTTTCTTGTTTTGAAGCTGAAGTCGTAAAGGAATTTGTCAAAAGTACTTGAACGAGAAATCAATATGAAATTAGTGAAAAGGCGGAAGCGAGGCTAGATATTAACATCCGTCCGTGCAACTGATTTTATTGCTGGACTCTTTTTCTGCGTGGTCGTTATTAAAGACGCTGAATATGATAGAGGAAGTTTAGTATTAATACCTTAGCGGTCTTACTTTACACATTCGATACCCTCGTTTTACATCCAATAATTGTGCAGGTTTATTCGATATCTCGTTGGGTAATATTTACGACGATTATTCGGCCGATGCGATTTATTACTTCTTAGTCGTGATAGTTATTCATAACCATGTGCAACGGCGATCGCATATGCGCGCGCGTGCGAATTCACGTGCGTGAATGCCGTCGAGCTGTCGGATTATCATATCTCAATTTCGCGGAAGAGATTAGATCGATCGTTCACTAGGCGCAGTTTGTGTAATACGATCGATCGTGCTTGGATCGGCGGGTTACCATTAATTTCGACAGTCAAAGCAGGTCGGGCGCGCAACACGAGACGCTGTACCTTGTCGTTTCGCGAGTGGTCGAAACCTTTTGGAGCACAGACGGCAGGAATTTAACGACTGTGTAGGCGACAGTGAAAGTAGCGTTACTTAATACCTTATATCGCGGCTCGTAAATAACAATAAGGCTGTGTGCATATTCAAGTAGATCGGCCGACTTTTGTCGCCTCGGCCTATGGCGATCGATACTGATTGGTCAACGTCGCGCAATATGACATACGAAGAAGAAAACAATTGTTTAGCATCGGCGTGCACGTTAACGCACGCTCAGAAAATACACGCTTCATTTCACAAGAGTTTTACGTCTTTGAGAATCACAAATTCAAAAATTCATGGGAAACTTACAAAGTTCCAAAGTCGTACGGACGTGCGGTTTCAAGACGGGGGATAAAACATTCAATTTTATTTTATTGTAATATTTAGGAATATGTTCCGCTTTCTCTTTTCTTTTGTCCCACGTCTCAATTTTAATATTACGTAATCTCAATTGCACGATTTGGTCTCTTTGTATTCTTGAATATTCTCTCTTTCTCTCTTTCTCTCTAGGAGGAATAAATCTTCCCGTCTATTTTGCACCATTATATGAGCTAGAGGTTTAATATCACTCAAACGTCATGTATTTTTCTGTCCGCTTATTACGCTGTCGGAGGATCATCGTCATTTAATGTAGATCATCGGCAGGCGCGACCTTCGCCGAGGTGGTTCTCCGTTCATTAATAAAAAGAACGTGCCGCACGGCGCACGCATTTCTCCGCGCTGATCTTGGTCTGGCGCCGTGTAAATCGAGGATCCCTTAGTCGTGCACTTGCCAGGCCCGAGGAGACAGGTTTCAAGGCTGCGACGACCGATCATCGTCTTACCGGGAAGGGTTCTCTCCCTCCTCTCTTTTCGTCTCTCTCTCTCTCTCTCTCTCTCTCTCTTTCTTTCCTTTCTTCCCTTCGTCCCTCGCGCACGGATCGCAGAAAAAGTCGCGGAGATGTGTGCTGCGAGAGAATATAACGTAGACGATATATCGCCGGCTTATCATTTTATTCGTAGAATGTAGAAAAGTGAGCAGGCGATTTCTTGGCCTCGCGTAAAAGATTGCTTCTTACGAGGCGTCTCACGCGGATACGAGCATCTTCTACCTTCGCGAAATGTTTCTTTGTATTCTCTCGCGGAGGCGTTTTGTACGCGCCGCTCGGTACTCTGTACTTAAGGGATAAGTCGAATATTCTTGTCTATCCTTTTAACATTATATCGATGAATTATCATCGATAACTCGTTGGTATAAATTAGTAAATTAACCGTGTTTTAGTCAACAAAAAATCATTAATAGAAAAATTTTAATTTATTGTTAAGTTTTAATTAATACAAAAATTCTAATACTGTGTTTAAAATAATATTATTAATACTGAGGGAAAAATACTGCACATATTGTCTTAAATTCTCATTTTATTTTAGAAATAATGAATTTAGAAAGAAATGTATCAAGCCAATTAAATATTACACATTTATTTTACAAGTGATTAAGGATTGAAGACATCCGCATGAATAAATATTGAATTTCTTGTACTTGAACTCATTATCAATTATATTTAAATCGAGATGTCATTTTGAAATGATGTGTCTTTGTCTTGTACACTCATATTATTTTCTGCAATGCCTAGCTATATGTGTAATTTTACTCACATTGTTGCTGTAATTTGAAATTCATAAAGAAAATCGACAATAACAGTATTTTCTCCCAATGAGTTTACACGATGCATAATTCTGCAGCGCTGACACACGCGGCTATTTATATATGCGGCTCAACGAGGAGACGATAGCGGGATAATTACATAGAGTTCAACGTTCGTCTCATTGATATGTAAAATGGACTCTTCTATCTAATTATAGCCATTAACATCAAGACTTTTTCTTATACATTTCTAATGTCATATACTTTAAATTTTTATTGCGGTCGCGATATTAATGCTAAAGATACAAGAAAAGAATCTACTGTATTTATAATACACACTGTAGGAAAAAGTGCGCGATTTCATAGGAAAAGAGTTGAGATAATTACTGAAGATATCGCTGAATTTAATTGTAAGGCAAAGACATTACTTCTGTAATCTAAATTTTATCAGATAAAAAGTCTACAATGTTATTTAAATTATATTGCTTAGTAATGTATTATTATCTAAAGTTATTATTTATATGTTCAGGTATATAGATCTACATGATGCAGATAATTGATATAATAATTGAATGTCTTTTTAATTAGTTCACTTCACTAATTACTCAACTCAATTAATTGCACGCACCGTTTACATCCAGGATAATACGCTTGTTTCCACATTAATTTGTAATGTAATTAATGCACTGCAGCTGCCCTCTTCCTCCGGGACATCTGTCACGAAAACCGAATGCGAGCGAGCGTGCATCGGAAATTCCGCAAATGCATCCGTGCATCGCACGAGTAAAATGTCAAGGTCGCGATGACATTCTCGCGGTTCGCCTACTGTGAGCGCGTGCTCATATTATCCATATGAAACATGTCTGATATGGAAAAGCATCGAGGATGCCTCGAATGACTTTCTTAATATATGTAAATAGAAATATATGAAATGTGTAGCCAGTTAAAAAGGGGCAATTATGATGCAGGAATTGAAGCAAGTGATAAAGCAAATCTTATCTATTAAAAAAGATAGATTCAATAACTAATTATACATTTGAGATACATTTATATGATTTTTTTCAGTTTGTAGAAACGTATCTTGAAAGTATTTCAAAGTGTGGGAAAATGGTTTGCGAGATAACGAGAGCGAGAGCAAGAGAGAGAGAGAGAGAGAGAGCTCGTCTCTAAAGCCAATGAACGTATGTAGCTGTCCAATCTGCCTATTTCGCTGTTCCGCGTGTAGGTGTTTGCCGTGCGCCTTCGACACCTTCGGCGATATGTATAACGGCATGTAAGCCGCCGCTTTACAAGGTTAGGGGAATTCGATCTCCGGCGAGTATAGAGGAACACGACGTGCGTAACGATGTCGGGGAACGTTGCGCCTGGAATTAATCATCGGCACCTTCTCTCGCGGCACCGCGCTCGTTGTCATGTGAATGGCGTGTAGATGTGTTTGCATACCTACCTACGCGGTGTGCTCCACGTTACACGGGCCGGGCTCGCGTGTAACGCGCACGGTCGAGATGAATAATTTTCGTATTTAATTAATTGCGATTTAATGGACGATAGGGAACGTAACGGGACAGCCGTTACGCGCGTAAGACTTACTGTGCAGGCTATTAAACGTTTGCTCTCTCTCTCCCGGGACTTTTAAGAGACTATCGCCGAGATTGTAATCGGCTTGGAAGGAATCAATTTTTCAAGCGAATAAAGCGACTGCCGCGTCTCGACCTCGGCGGGTTTGTGTTTTCACAGCGCGCGCTCCTAATTGATTTTAATTGATGGCTAATAATCAAACGGGTGCGTCCTGCAACATCCGAGTTTGTTAGTAGGTATCTGATTTGAGTTTAATTAATCGCGCATTAAATATTGATTGCAATGTAATGTGCGCGTGTGATTATAGTTACGCTCGATCGCTTAGCGATCGATAATCTCATTTAAGATTGTTATATTCCCCTATGTTATGAAAGACTTTTTTTACATACGTACATGTACATAAATTAAAATTAAATCGGTAAATTAAAAAATCACATTTTCACAATAAACTGAATTACTAAAGAGACGTAAGACCTACAAATATTGTTGCATTAAAATCAGTCTTTTCTCGTTTATTAATGTACAATTATTTATGTACAAACTAATACTATACACACATGACTTTTTGATTGAAGATTGATCAAAGATTTTGATCGATAATTCATGCTATGCTAATATCTAAATTGACAATTGTTTTTTTGAAATTTCTTTTTCTGCTTATTTAAATTGAAAAAAAAAAATCACTTTAGACAACACTATTCTCGACGATGTCGTCTCTATCATTTCATTACACGATGTCAGATCACTGAGCGTTGCTCATATGTAGAGGCGTTTTCGTACTTTACGATGCACTTTTAACGGGGGAGGGTGTCGAGGACCTCTGGCGCGAGATCTTTTCATGCGGTTCCGTTCGTGAGGAGCGAGAGAGCCCAGGTTTATCTCGAAGGGGAGAGGAAGCCTGGCTCTCCGCGAACACAATCTCGTGCTGCTCGTGCACACACGCGCGCGCGGATAACACGCTTTACAACTCCCTCTCCTTCTCCCCGTCTTCCTCTGTCTCCCGCTATCCCTTTCTTTCGCACTCGTGGCCGTCGTCTTGACGTCCTTTTCCGTTTCTCCTGTCCTCCTTGCCTTGCCCCGCGTTCTCGTTCCGTCTTCCTTCGGTGTTCGAAGCCAAGAGCTGGTCCTGCTATAACCCGGAGTCGGCTGACGGTCGCCCCATGTATGGCAGCTTGCTTTATGCTGCCTGCATCGCATTGCAATGCACACCGCGCAAGCGAGCGCGGCTTAGCCCGTTGCTGCATTTCGGTCGAAACGCGCACGCGATATCCACTACGTTGGCTTTTTAATGCGCGGGCCATGAACGTTTAACACAGTGGCAGAGCTAGTTACATCGCGATCCTCCTCGATCGTCAAATAATCGGTGATGAACTAAGAAAAGATCAGCGGTGGAAAGAGCAGGAATCGAAACTCGTTGAGGAATCGAAACTAACGTTGAAAACGATATAATTTCGATGCTTTCGAATTTCGAATGTTGCAATCGAGTGAATATCTTTAAACATGCGTGCACAACAATGCACAATGGATGTTAAATCTTCCGAGGTACTTTCGAAACTTATGTAATACGTAGAAAATAAAAATACTTATTTACAATCCGCCAGATCTGTCTGACGGTCCAGTTTCGTTTTGGCTCGCTATTCGTACTTAAGAAACGGCTTTAAATTTGACAAAATATCTTCCGACCTTTTTCGTACAATTTATTTGCAATATTGTATTAAAGGGGGAGCTTAAATTACATGAAATTTCAATGCAGGTACAATTATTATAAAATGCAAGAGATGCATACAGTAAAATTGCATTTTACGAACAACAATGTTGGCAGCACCTTTTTAAGCTCTTTCCAGCGAAATGAACGGTAGGAAGGTCCAACTTTTTGCAATGCTCGAGCACATGCGTCCACGGATGGACGAACTTTTCGCGCACGTTCCTCGGTGCATACTCGGTGGTGAAGGGAGGGAAGGCAGGCGAGAAACGGGCGCCCCGACCGCGACGGCGACTTCGAAACGCGCGTAATGGCATTCCTCGTTCTCAGCTGCGTTCGCACCCTGACCTTACTCGCCCATATTCGGGCCTGGTCGTGATTGCCTCCTGCCTTTTTGCCACGACGACCACATCCGTGCATCTGTATGCGTTCGTGCGTACGCCACCGCGCGCCATTCTTTGCACGGCTACGTACGTCGTATGGATGGCATAGGTGCGTATTTGACGCGAGCCTCTTCATGAGATAACGACGGCAGTATTGCATACATGTATCTGGGGAGTGTATCTGCGAATTATTTTATTTTACAGCTTGTAGCATTACTTCCTACATGCTTTGCCTTATTGAAGATTTAGGTCGCGTAAATATTTGGATTTAATAATTAAATTAAAAAATCTCTGAATTTTTCTATGAGGCTAGGACAGATATATCGATTACAATAAAATGCAGTTAAAAATATTTCATAACTTTAATTTCGTAATTTCAATTTATTAACAATTTTATAATTTTTATATTTTAATTAGTATTGGAGGAAAAGTAATTCAGACCAAAAAATAATTGTTAGGACTTAACATTAGTGTTAAGTAAATGTCTTTTAACAATGTATAAACATAATGAAAAGTATATATTGAGTTTCATATTAATAAAACACATGGATCATCAGAAATTTAAAAACTCAATATTTAGAGCAAGTTGCGATAAAAACTACAAATAATTTTTCGTGAGCTAACAGCGAGACATGAAAAATTTGATGTGGCATATTATAAAATAGAAGCGAACGTGTGATTTCATAATATGGTCATGGCTCGAAACTTTTGTAAAAAAATGTCGCGGCCGGAACCAGTTTATCCTTATTCCCCAACGATATCCCTTTGTCACCGAAGGTCGCCTACTTTTGTTTCGTTGTCGGACGATAACTTTTCCGACTATAGGTAGTGCATCGCGGATTTACGGTAAAAACTAGTTTCACCGGTCGCCTATTTCAGTCTTCGTTCGCAGCGCAACGTGGAAGCATCGCGCCAGGAGCTGATTTATGTATATCTAGTAATTGACGGTATTGACGGTGCGATTTCGACAAGCGTGTTTCAATGTACGTTTCAACAGAAGCGCGAATTGATAATTTCTATTTCAATGTTATAATCAAGAATTTTATAGATATTGAAATCCGTAACATAAAAATAAAAAATTCTAGATATATTTATATTAAATAATATGTCTATCTTTATAATGGATTTGTATAACATATATTTATATAACATTATAAAATGTATACGTTACTTTAAACTTTTATTTTAGCCTATCTCTAGAAGTATTACTTTTGTTTCTATTACATAAAGCTGAATATAATAAAGCAAATAAAGAAAAATTTCCTTGAAAAAATTGGAAAATTATCTTTCATTTCTCGCTATATCGTTGCATTATACAGAGGAAACTTTTTGAAGATAGTCAGCTTGAAGTATATTTCAAAATTATAGGCGTCCATATAGAATGCACGCTGATAAGAAAAAAGAAACGATAAATAAATCAGTCTAATTGTGAACGTGTTTACGATAATTTAATTGGCAAAAATACATTATAATTAGTATATAATTAGCACCGGATTTATGCAGATTTTATTATAATTAAAAGCATCGGACGCTTGCAATAATAACAATTTGCAATAATAACAAACAGTAGAGCGTGTACCTAACGTTAAAATTAATTAAGCCCGTACCCAAGCGAGATTGATCGCTACTGCTTATCCATCTAGTACTGCGATCACGCGCGAAAAACGAGCAAATCCCAGCTTACTTTGCGAAGGTACTTTAGCGATTTTGTAAGCTTAATTGGTAGAAATGCGGTAAATGCACCCGGTAACGTAAGATTTATGCAGATTTTATTGCGGCGAAGGGTAATCCGATCAATGCGCTACTGTGACTATACGTAATGCATGGCGGAAGCATTAAAATTAATTAAGCTCGTTATACGCGATCGATTGCCTTGTCCTTTTTCGGGACCCGGTGCTTCTTGCCGAAAGTAACGGCCATTAAATTGCATCGAACCGTGGTCGCTGCGTTAGTTTAATTGGCCGAAAAAACATTCCGACGTGGACTTTTTGCAAATTTTATCTCTAATTAAAGCAATAATTCGATTAATGTGCGCAAGTTCGTGTATCTGAATCTCTAAGTTTAGCACATACTTTTCTCTATGCATTCGGCTACGTCAGCTTCCGTCGCAATGCTCGGAGAATAACGCGAGATGGTAAGCGTAACGCGCGAGAGGGAGAAACTTGCCGCGTTAACTGCCAGCGAAGTAAAATTACGCAAACACGATCCGATCAGCCGTATCGTACAAGCGCAACCTTGACGCTTCGTTACGGTACTTTTCTTCGCGGAGAGCGCATTTACAAGCGCGAGCGTTCCCCCTGTGTGTCTCTGTCTTTCTCTCTGATGAACAGCGGCGTTTTAATTGTAAAAATAAAGCTTTCTTCATCGCTATATCATCCATATCTCGACGAATACAAATTACACGCTTAAGCGAGTTACTGTTACACGGGCAATAGCGCACCGTGCTGGGAGAACGAGATAGAGAAACGAGTGATACCGCGACGAGGTAGGCGGGAGGGGACGGGAATCGTGGAAGAAAGAAGGATGCGTATCCTTGAAGGTCGTCTCATCGTTGGCGTCATCGGGAATTGCATTCTACCGCGAATAAAATTACAAGACGGCGGACGCGAGAGCGGCCGACCGCGTGGCATTGAACGTGATGATACTCGTTTTCCCGTACTGACAATTATTTATAAACTTCATGTCTTCGTACAAACGCACGCGAGTCTATTACTTCGTTCGTCGATAGTATTGTAATTAGATTGTCCTGCGAAGAAAGAGCGCAGCAAACTCGGCTTGTTAATTTCCACCGCACGAATTGAATATCGTGGGTGTGACGTGGAAATATAAACGCGAGTAAAATGAATCAGTGATTAAAGCGTCGGCAGTTAAAAGGCAACGTAATTGGTCTCGGACACTGTATTACCGCGAGACTTTTCTCTTTTTGGCTGTTTATGAGAGAGAGTTAATCTCGTCGCAAATTACTTAGATGTAACCGCTGGCTTCTAAATCCGCGAGAGAAAGAAAGATAGCGCTCGACCTGTTCGTTAAATCTTTGCTCCGAACGAGATCAGCGAACCGCGGAATTTTCTGCGCCGCTCGCAAGTGGGTGGAGGAAAGAGCGAAAAGCATAGCAAAGAGATCGACCCCTTTTTCTTACTTAGATAATTTGACGCGCAATCGTTAAACCCGATCAGGCATGTAACGCCGATGTAATTGCGCCGGAGAAGGGGGAGGGGAGGGCCGCGTGCGCCATTTTTTGTTGCGTGAGATCATTTTCTTTTCTCCCTTCGCCTTGGCTCGTACTTGGTTTCCTTTTTTCTTCGTTCTCATCGCGAGGAATCCGTCGTTTGCGCCTGCCGCAATGTCGAACCGGCGATTAATAATGATTAGTATTTTTAGACAGTCGAAGGTAAGACGTTGCATTCGTCGACGATTGGCTCTATCAGTTGATGGGATGTACGTATGCNCGTCAATCAATCAATCAGTTGATTAAAAACGGATTTGCAAGTGACGTAAACGGAGAATATTGGCTGTAACGTCCGCATGTTTTTATAAGAACGATTTTGAACATATAATACCTTTTATTTTTGGATCGCAGTCTAGACAGCTGTACGCCGTATAGCTACGTAATCCTCCTTTTGTGGTTTTATATGCCTGTAAATATATTTATATCTGCACGATAACTTTTTTTATTCCACGCCGTGTCAATGAAAACACATCATCTTTTTTTTTTAAATGTGCAATCTAGACATTGCAAAGTTTTTTTAGTTATACTTTCTCTTTCGCGTATCACGATCGATTACATTCCCAAAAGTGTACTTGACCCTCACGTCGAGTCAATATTCAAGAACAATTAATATCTTTAAAGTCCAGGCAACGTGCATTCACGCAACATGTCACGAAATTATGCAGTCCCGCTTCGCAAATATTTCTTACATTCTATTTAAACGGTTAAGTATTCCTCGCCTGAAGAAACATTTACTCGGTAAATAGCCAACTATCATACACAAAAAATTACACAGCGCAGAATACCACTTCTCGCAAATCCGTTTATTCACGGAATCTGCTAGCGTCGCGAAAAAAGTAACATAAAGTAATATTATGTACCTTTTGTAAAACATCATGTTCCAACTTATTGCCACTGCGTTAACTTTCGTGTGCGAGCGGATGGAAAATTACGCAAAAATGCGGTTGTTAGTGCATTTGTATCACGTCGTTCGTACAAAGGCACGACTTACGAAATATGTCATTTAACGAAATATGTAATTTCCAACGTACAACGAAAAGAAAGTTAGCCCTGTTTAGATGTCCACGTTGACAACGTCGCGTTGAGTTGACAGAGAGTTCATTATTCAGACCAGCTGGTCAATCGGAGTACGCATAATGTACAACGCCTGCACTTTCGTCACGCCACTCGTCGCGATTTTCGTGCAAGAATGTTGCCGCAGTAGCCTTGATATCTCGTACGCTTTTCAGCTTTCCCTGGAAGGTAACTCGCTACCGAGAAAATACATCCGGCCGCCGTGCGCGGTCACGCATACGTTTTCCCCGTGTTTTCCTGCGCATTTACACGTACTTCCAGCCGCGTTGAATCGTATCGCCTAATACTCTTTTCCTGTTTGCTTTTACGGTCGACTGCGCCCGAGATGCGACGTTACTTGGCGATCTACAACTTCTAATCACCTCGAGCGATGTCACACTTTCCTATTCACGTCTACCTTTTTTTTTATGCGCGTGGTCGTGCATGCGTGACCACATGGCAATCACTCGGATGCGTCGAAGCTCCGTCGGTTCTACGATATTATTTTTGAAAGTTCTGGTTTATGCGATTAGAATATAAAAGTGAATAAAGGGCATACAACGTATGTTGTTAAACTTAAATTAAAATGTTATCGAATTAAAAATAATTAAAAATTTTCCAATATATTATTAAATGCTTCTCAATATTTATCAAAATTTTTAGCGCAAAATAAGTAATTAATACACGTATCTCTCTTTGTGAGAAGTTCAAACCATGCTATATGTAATTTTAATATCTTTAATTTAAAAGAATCAGCAGTAAACATTTAGCATTTGGCATGGCACTTAAACATATTAATTAATTTATTGGTATAATTATAAAGTTGGTAATACAGAGTACAAGAAAATGTACAAAGGTGAGGAATTCTGTCATTAAATTATATCGAAAGGCGTAGTCAGTGGGTCACGCACTTCTCTGTAATCCTGATGCAACATAATTGCCCTTGTTGGCTCTTCAGAGAGGAAGCACGCGATACGGTACCTTATAGTTAACTTACATTCGAAATTTCTGTCGGGAATTAATTAACACCACGTTTATTGAAACGCATTACTTTGTAAAACTCATGTCATTTCTCTTTTTATCGAGAGTAAAAAATATACATTTAAAAAAATCTTTCTGTGTGTCTGAATGAATATATTAATGGACTTTTTAAAGCCTCACAAGGGATATGGTAGAAAAAAAATTATAAAGTTAATGTTATCTGTGGTTAGTGTTAACGCACAAAATACTTCAACTATAATAACGTCAAGAAGTTCGCGTTAGATAATCCGACGTTACGTCGAAGTCATTTTGTAGGCAATTTCCGATACAAAATTTTAACTTTGTATTGCGAGAACGCGGGATGAGCGGGTGAAGTTTTGCGGGAACTGGCGATTTTTACGGCAGTAAAAAAGCCACGCTCGCGCGCGTGCAAAAGCTACGCCCGCGAGTTGGACTTTACGTAACGCCATGTTTTCGCTTTAAAACGTAAAGCCCGGCGTGTTACGATTGTCGGATTCAGCATGTCGTTATTGTTTAAAACCGGCAATCTTTGTATTATCGTCTATCGATGCGGCACCCCAGCGGTTGAGTAACGGAGAGTTACGACATTCGTAAAACTCGTTCACGACTCGGTCGCTCCTCGGGGCCCTCTGCCTCTCCCGTGTTTATTTTGCCCGCCGCTATTATACGGTTTCTTTCCACGGCCGGAGGAGAAAGAAGGAAGTAGGTAATCCCGGCTCGCTGAATCTGGAACGAACGACTAACGATGCACCCTGAGTGCGATGTGCGCGTGTATACGTAGCTTTTATGACTCTCGACTCGAGAGCCTGTTTCGTGGCGAGTGGCGCGGCGATTTGCCTGCATTGATGCATCGATGCATCGTGATACTCATAAAACTTATGAAAATTCCAATACCTATTTAAAATTCAGTGCCTATTTTCAATTGTTTTTACCATACAATAGACTCAAACTGAATTTCGAACTCAACCTAGCCGAGAAATGCAAAGTCATATGTTTTAATCAAAACTTTTTATACTATAAAATTTTTTCATATAAATCTAATTAAATTAACCAAAGTTTGTATATTTTTTTATACACGTAAAGAATATTAATCAATCAATGTATAATATTCACAAAAAAAAAATTTAAAGTTTTCTGAAAAACAATTTTAAATGATTCATATAACTCACATATTTAATTGCATTATGTTTCAAGTGTACATTAGCCTAAGAATTTTCTATACAAGAGAGAATAAATATAGCGGCATTAGAAAAATAATAACGTAGGACAGACAAGAAGATCTTCATGCAGCTTGCTAACGTGGAACGAATGAGTGGAGCAAAGTATCTTTTATGACTTGGGTTGAGCACAGCCTCTATCTTGATTCGTGATCTTAATGTGTCAGTGAGGTACGCATGCTTATTCACCGTACTGGATTCGCGCATTACCAGTGATGGACTTAGCGGTTATTCTACTGCTTTCACTGTCACGCTTACAACTACGCAAGCTATTTTCAAATATACATCGTAGCTATTCATTCATATATAATTGCCATGTCACAAAATAATGTCTTTTCAATTCACTACTTTTATTTTAACTTTTAATTTTGCATTATAAATATAAGACAAAAATTTAAAGCTTTGGTTAAAAGTTAATATGAAAGATATCAAACGTATAAATATTATATATAAAAAAATCTCTATGTGTTATTCAGTAAAAAATACGAATTATGTTATATTATTGTTATTATATACTGGAATATATATTAATCGTATACCGATAAGCATAATGGAGATTATGGCATCATCGCTAGGCTTACATTCCCCGCACAAAGTGTCTGCTTCTACTTAAACGGTTAGAGTCGAGAAACAACTGTCTACTTAAACGCATCCGCGTTTCTAGCTTGACCTGAAAAAGGGAAATTAAGAAGGGTAATCTAAGGGGATCGATAGACTTATGGACGTCATTTGTTTCGTCGAGGATGAAAAAGGCAAGATAGAAATAGGTAGGCGTTCGTGAGGCTGCAGGCTCACGTCTTCCTTTCTCTTTCTTTTCTCTCCGCGGTTCTCGCTCGTGCACACCCTTCCTCTTCTTCTTTCTTTCTCTCTCTCTCTCTCTCTCTCTCTCTCTCTTTTTCTGTCTCTCTTCTTCTCTCTTACACGTGCAGTGTCAAGTTCATCGTTCAACGTTCGTCCTACGTGTGCTAACGCACTCGGCTTCGCTTCCTCTTCGGCCATAATTATGCCTCTTGCGCAAAAGCTTATACGGCGATGTTCGTGTCTTCGCGCAACTGCGTGACCGGTGATGAGAGAAACAGAGAAAGAGAGGAGGAGAGAGAGAAAGAGAAAGAGAGAGACCTTCTTAGCGGTCGATCGACAGCTTCGAGGTCGCTTTTCCGTGCACTTCCTTCGCTATACCTTCCCTTCTCGGGAGCATGTCTATTAATATTGAGAACAAAATGACTTCATATACATTGACTTGTTGTATAATAATCCATCACTTCAAGTCCATTCAAGACACTTTGCAATATCTAATTATATAAAATTATAAAAAGAAAATTACAATTTGTATTATATTAAAAAAATATAAAGACAAAGTAAAATTTAAAAAAGGGGAGAATAAAGTAAAAATATTTTTATTTTAACTAAATATCGAAAAGTAAGAATAATATTTTAAAAAAAGATTAGAAATTAAAAATTTTTTTACCTTTTATGTTATTTGATTATTTTTTAATCTAACAGTCCTATAACGTGTTTTAATACTTGCTTAAGTAATAATACAAGTCGGGGGACAATGGAAGTTTGAAAAAAATTTTATATCTACATAGAACGCGATGCATGCAACTGATAGATATAGGTGTACATATATGTTTGTACTGCGAATATATGCATCGAAGGAGGAAGAGGAAGTACGATTTGACAAAGTATTATCGATACGTGACGGGAAAGTCGAGCCTTTGTTATATTGCATGCGCGTGGGATTGCCATTCATTGCACGAAGCACCGCCCGCTTTTCGAAGAAGTANTGCAACTCAAAAATCGTTATGTCTATCTATCTTTTACCGATGATGCCTTTATTATTGAGATTTTGAATTGTATATAAGGGGATATACACGAAAGCTTATCATGATATTTCTATTATTTCTATGATATTACAATATCTACAATTCTGCAAATTTGAAGAGCAATTAATCGCATAAAGTAAATCTGCATACAGCAAATATTTATTTATACCTTCAATAGCTAAGGAATAAGCAATGATAAAATGTAATTGAATTCAGTGCAAGAATTAGATAAATACACATTCGTAAGCTCCCTTTTAAATACGACATCGTATTTAAAACGAATCTTGTAAATTATGAATTTACTTAATTCTTATGCCGTGAGTTTCGATTTTAAACGATTTATCTCGTAAGATCTCTTCTTTGTGATAAAGAGGTGCGGAAGTTGTACTAGACAGTGACACATGTTATCGATACGCGACAAGAAACTCAATTAATCGTCCTCCCCCGTAACGACAAGCCCGTATGGGATTGGTATTCGTTGCGTGGCTCTTCAAAGAGAGAAAGAACCAAGCAGGATGAACCAAGACATCGGTATGCAAGCTGACTCAAATACACCACCGTCGGCAAAGAGTCGCCGACACTGCGCTTCTAGGTTCGTGACCGACGGCCGTAAGTTATAGGGCTCGCGCTGCGATTTAAGGGACCGTCTCCGGAGTTTCGCGTGGACTATTTTAGCTCATCCACAAACTCGAGCACGCGAGTTAATTAACTTTCGCCGATCGCGGATTCCAATCATAGCGTCGCGATTCTGACTTTCTTGCGATTTTGCGAGCGATTTTTATCATTCCACGAGTGTTCCAACAAAAATTTCTTTCTCCCCTCTCAAAGCACGTACGATGGCGTGGCGCGAATTTAGCACACGAGTCGCTTTACGAAATGTATTTTCACTACATTTACATCGCTCTACTTCTAAACTAAAAGCGAGGATCAGATATCCAATTTGCGGATAATATTCACCATATTATGATGGCTATCTACACTCTCACATTTTTTTTCAGATAAGAATACCACAAAAACTGTTCCATGCGAAAGATGTTTAAAGACAGTAATACTTTTCCGCAGGAAAAACACGGTCACGGTTTTACCGAGTGGCTAATTAGACGGGCGATATTTTAATTTACAATCGGGCGCGTAACAATAACGAGAGTGCGGTCGTGTGCCGCGATAGCTTTTTTTTTCATCGTTATGTTAAATAGATCTGACGCCGACGGCGGTATGCATAATACGATGAAATTAGAATCGCCAACCTCTTTAGTCGCGGTGCATGCGAGAAAGTTAGTGCCACGGTTAGAGAAATTGTGACGCGACCGGGGAATATGTCGATGAATGCAGATGCTGACCGACAAACTATGCTTCACTGCGCTCCGCGTGGATGTGTGAATCGGTGAATAATGCAGAAAGGCAAGCGATATACTGTTATAACTTCAACGCTGTATGAATTAAGTGAGACATTTAACCTTTCCTTTCGTTCGCTTCCGTATTTGTATCAGCAAGACGTCAGATGTTTCACGTCATTGATATTACTACTGCAATATCAGTGAAAAACGCTCGATTGTAAGAATAAAGACAGGATGACGGTACAGTTTACCACGTGCGCAACGTAAGGAATAAGATGTCAAGATATTATTTTAGCATTTCAACGGAACAAGGGAGCATGTCAAGTTTGACGGCTCTGACGAAAGATACCCGATCGATAAATTCAAATCACAATTAAACACGCATGCGCGTTTCGACGAGCACAATGGCTTTTAGTAGCCGGCATTGCGACACTCATTGTCATTCCCGACACATTTCTCCTTTGTTCTATCCATCTCGCGGTTATCTGCCTCTTCTCTCCGCGTATTTCCCAATGTGCAACGCGACGGCCCAACCCTCGATTCTTCCGCGTCGTATCATTCCTCTTTCGTTCTCCTCCGGTCTTTTCTCGTTTTTTTTCTATTCATAGAGATAGCAAATATACTATATACTATATATATATATATATACGGTTAGGGTGCCGGGCGCGCCTTTTCGGCCGCACCCTGCTGTCATCGTCACCGCGACATAAGGTTGTGATTATCTGACAAAGGCTTGATTCCACGCTGCCGCCTAATTGAATGAAAGCCATTCGTGGCAGTGTGCTTCAGCCGGATTAATTCGCGGAACGGCTTAATTTGTTCGTGTAGTTCCCAATTCTTATCTCGTTTCTTTTTTGCTTGTTCATAGTCTGCATTTGATGTTGCGGCTGAGCAACCCTTCAAAAGGATGATCAATTTGCATAGGTCTGCGAAGAATGCAATAGTCCCGAGGTAATCTTGTGCCTTCATTAAGTCACTCGTTCTCACGAATAAGATACAGCGATAGTTCTGAAATATACAATTCACACAAACACATTTCGCTCCATATTTTTTATGCCGATTGA
Source organism: Tetramorium alpestre (assembly GCA_021460005.1). NCBI lineage: Eukaryota > Metazoa > Arthropoda > Insecta > Hymenoptera > Formicidae > Tetramorium > Tetramorium alpestre. The sequence goes on along the minus strand of JAJVSH010000034.1, from coordinate 1,336,891 downwards.
TTATCTCCGATTGAAAAAAATCACCGGGAAATAAAGGGATCCTTGCGTAGCGAATAAATGTCTCGGGATTTCTACATGGTGACTGGCGGCAGTCTTCGACGCGCTGCGTGATTTTACCGCGAAATACCGACACGTCCAATCATCGCGCTGAGAGAAGGGACAGCGAAATTGTCGAAAATTAATACTTCTGCGTCGGAGTGGAGTATAAAATTGCGGGGAAAACGCGTAACCTTTGCAAAATTACGAAGTCAGGTGCTTAGCCTCGTATCGTGCGCACCCGCCATTACAGCTAACAATATACCAACGATTTTCTCGGTTCGTAGCATTCTCGTGGCCTAGGTCAGCTTCGGAGTCAACTAAGGAACGGATAAAAAAATTTCTGAATCATTAGCGAACATTTATTACGTTGCAGATATTTGTACAAGTTGTTAAAACACGCTTTTATTACCTTTCTGCTTCTCAGATAAGTACAATTATATTATATAAAAGTTACAATTGGAAATTTTCTTAAACTTAGAATTAATATTAAAACACAATTATGTTTTCTATCTTTGATATATAGATTCGCAATGTGATACTCGTTCATAACGTTCGAGATGACAAAGAGATTCATTGGCGTTATTAATTATTATGAACGCCATTGTGAGAGAATTCCCAATACGCACGAATGAAGCGATTAAAAATGTTTATTATAATTGGCATGGCGCGTTCTCCACGTTAGACCAAGCGTACATTTCACATCGGGGACTTTATTGCGGCCGCCGCCTTTATTCCACCTTGGCGAGAGTCGGCTTACGCATTTTCGCGATGTTTCACGCGTTAAATAGGTAAGCCACTCGGCCGATTACGAGTCGTTTATAGTATCGCCGTTCGATTAACGTATTTAATTTATCGGCCAGTTTACACGCCGCGTGCACGCGTGTGCCTGCGTATAGTTTAGACCTTTATTACCTCGGAGATATGCTAATGCAAGAGGATTGTACCGATCGAAAAGCCCTACTCAACAAGACCAAAAAATCAGGGTTGCATTCTCCATTGTGATCTGAAAGTGCAAATATTTTTCTTCGCAACTCTTGAAAGTCCCGTCTCTTCTATTTTGTAAGTAACGTAATAAAATCTTGCGATTGTGTAAAATTTTCTGCGGATTACGAAAGAGACAATTTACTTTGAGAATATGTATAATTTAATACAAAACTTGAGGTTATTTCAACATTGACAAATTGCGTTTTTTTGTCAATTTGAAAATTACTCTAAACTGCTTGAGTTCCTAGGTGTGTAATATTTGAGTTTTAAAGTGAGTACCGGACTGTCAAGAAAGAGAATGAAGGAGACGCATGGCGAAATCTCTTTCGGGGCGCCGATACATCTAAAGCCGAGACACTGACAGTTGAAATAATAAACAGATTTCTCTTTCTCTCTCTCTGTCCGGTCCGTTTCCTCGCGATGCTTCTATTCGACGTGCGCAATTATCTTTGTAACGCCGCAATCGTGGCAGCGATGACGAAAGGACGTCGCGCTGCAACTGGTTACATCTAAGACGGAAGACTTAGCTCGCGGAATTTCGTGCTGTTAACTCCCTTCGAAGTTATTGCCACACGCGCGCGCGTTAAATTAGCGCTATTTAAACGCGCGCGAGCGACTTACCTCGCGCGAATAAAACGGTACACGAGTGTAGATATTTCATCGCGCGGCTCAGTGTAACGCGAGAATCTGTTGAAACGGATGGGGTACACGATGCGTCATTATGCGGAATACTCCGTAATGTCTGAAATATTGAAAATATCTCGAGATACCGTTTCTTGGTATTCTTATATATATTTCATTACATATATAAAACCACATTACAGTTTTTTTCCGCAGTGAATCATTGAAATTCTTAGTTAACATTGATATATTATTTTAACGAGTTAATATCTAGATTTGACTTGAAGTTTTACTTTTTTTGTCACTTAGTTTATTAAATTATTTGAGGATTATTGATATTCAAAGCGACCTTTCTGTTGCTTGTAATGTAGGTTTATGATGGAAACAAAAAATTCGGTTGAATATAAGTTACGATTTAATTTTTATATACAGCTAATATCTTTAATCATTCTCACGAATTTCTTAGAATTTCAAGAAATATAGATTTAGACAAAAAATTTCAACGTTTTTATATTGCTGTAGTGCAGTATTTGATTCGAAAGCGTAAAGAAGAAAATACAATTGGCGCGTTCGTCGGAGAATAAGGATGTTTGCGAAGAACTGATTTCGTGTAGGCTATGTAGAAAACATCGTTCATCAACTTGAAATTCATTCGCAAGTTGTTTTTCATTTGTGTTTGAGTGTTTGTTAGATGTGGACTTAGATGTAGGAACGTTTGAAATAACAAGTTCTTCTAGAGCGAATTCCATTCCATCGGCGAATACAACTACTTTTTCGCGGCAGGTCGCCGACGGAAAGTTAATTTCGTTTATTGGGCTAGCAGGATAAATGGGTCCCCCCGTAACCCACTTCGCGAAATTGATTCTTTGCGCTTCTGCGAGATTTTATTTTGGGCGCGTTCCGACGATCGTTTGTTGCTACCGAGAAAATATGAGCTCTGCAGAAAAACGACGGCTGCTGGACGAGTAGAATCGGCTTCGCGTTAACGTTCCAAATAAAAAAATGTGGGTTTTGTATATGTGTGTTTGTTTGTGTGAATTAGCAAAGATTGTCTTTCTTCTCTTTTAAATTCTTCGTCGGATACTTGAAGTTGCTCTCCATTTACCAAATGCTCTTCGTCTTTCAGAATTAACGGCTCGTAATTCTTTATCGCCAACGACGAACGCGGTTTGTATGCCGCACTGAATTACGCACGTTCAAAGTTCGTGAAATTATTTATCAATATGTTGCACTTATAGATGTATAATGATAATTAAATTATTTATAAGCAATACTACTCATTAGTTATAAGGACGCCCACCCATCTCACCGCTCGCAACTCGCGGGCCGTCGCTTATCGCTCGCTGGCGACGGTGCGCGCGGCCCAAGAGAGCGGCAGAGGAGGAAGATTGCTCGGTGCCGGTGATGCTGGTGGCAATTCCGCCGTGGCAATTACCAGCGTGTCGAGTCGCGCTATCGGCGGACACGTCGCGGCGAGCCTCGCCGACTCGTAAACACCCGGGACGATAGTCCGTGGATAGTCGCCCGATTTCGCCCGGCGATAAGGGCCCTTTAAAGGGCGCGTGAGGGCGGTCGGGCGGACAGCCGAGGAGAAAAGGGGCGAGGCGATGCGCGCGGTGCAATCTTTAGTGCCGCTGCAGAAAACGTCATAACTCGTATCCGCGCGCTCGCGCGCGGCGGGCGAGTGCAGGCGCGAAGTTACGACTGCGCGGCTCGGCAAGGATAACGCGGGAATATATCCGCGACGATAATTGCGAGTTCGTTGCCTGCCTTGCCTGCCTGTGCCACGCCGCGCCGCGTCTAGGTAGACGAGAGCGAGCGCGCATTCGTACCCTCTTTCCCTCTTCGCGCCGGATTTTTTTCCCTTTCTCTTTTTATCCTTCGCCCCGTTGGTTCGTCTCTCCAAAGGTTATGCTCTTGCGAGACAAGTTGAGCAACGGCGAGATTACCCGTACCTGACCGATCCGGTCGGTCCCTATGCGGTTCATGGGTTTACACGCGGATCGACACGGAAACTGCTCCAACTTGGGCTTCGCGAAAAACGGATAATCGCGAACCGAGGATACACTTCACTTTCGCGAGCGTGAGGTGCAGTACCGCCCGCGGATGATATTTTACTGAAACTTTCGCGATAGAAATTCCCAGAAACGTCCGTGGATCTTGATAAGGTTTTCTCTCGACGTGGCGTCGATTTGATGACAAGAAGATTCATAGCGTCGAATAATGTCAGTTTAGTCCCGAGGGGAATCTTTTGCTGATAGATTTAGACACTCCTTCTTCTACTTCTCGAGTGCAGAATTATTTTTTGCAATCGGTACATTCTATAAAAAGGACTTCCGCAGTTGAATTTAAGATTTTTAATTAAAATTGCTATAAAGAATTGACGTCGCTTTTGTAGCGATCATAGGTCTTTTAGCGATTTTGCAATGAAATCCGCAACCCGCATAGATAGTTATATAACGCTGATTTCACGTTATGTATTGTCTCTTCTTCGCTCGTGTTAATAATAATAAAAATAAAATGTGCAACGTCGTTAATATTAACGGAAAGGCACATTTGTGAAAAAATGGCGCGTAAAAATCGCCGTGAAAACCCGTAATTATACCGTCGTTTCGTAAAAACCGTTCTCGGTAAAGGTAGTCACTAATTGCGGCACTAATACAAAACTCTCTTATTCCAAAATTCGCTGTCCCTTTTAGCTATCTTTCCTCTTTTCTGTCCTGTCGATTGTCAGCAGTGCGATCATTATTGAAAAGCCGCGCCGTGGATTATCCCCCGCAATAATGCTTCACGGTCAATTAAAATGCGCTGTTGGATACTGATATACTGCAAATTAACCGACCCCGTGTTGCCGCTTAATCAGCATATTTATTGCTGCCACGCAATGAGAATCGTACGCGGGCGCAGATGCGATACGACGCAGCCTCAATGTTGCAAGTAGTGCCCCAACCTCATTCGAGATACCTTTAATCCTCTCGAGGGGGGGCAGGATGACTCGGATACCGGGTCGTATAATGGGAAATCACCGGTGGCGAGTAACTCGGTTATAAGTCATGTTGCTCCACTCTCCTGTTCCTATAAACGCGTGCGTAATATACAGCACCTACGGAATTTAAACTTCCTCGCTTCTTCATCGCGATCACGGTTTTCCGATGCAGGCCAGGTTCGAAATTTTTCCCGGCTCGCATCCCTAATTTATAACGCAGAGATGTTGGTGGGTGTCTTTAACGCGCGTAACAATATTTCTCGCCGAAAATGAAAACGATATTTTTTGGTTGACATAAATATTGGGAATATTCTTCGAATCTTCAAGAAAGAGAAAAGTCCAACCCGGTAATTCGTTTCTTCAAATTCAAACGTATTCTCCATTATTCCCAGACACGCTAATTATAAATAGACTAGATCTCTGACGACTAGATATTTGCGCGATTAACGCATCGTCTTATTTTTAACGCCCAAGGTTAATTGTGATCAGCGTTAATTTGCCGCATGCATAACGCGCTTCGTGCGTAATTGGTAGACGCATAAATTGTGCCGCGATAAAGATTTTCGCGAGGAACTCGAGATAAGATCGCCGCATGAGTCGGCAAAGGGGCATTAGCACCTCGTTGAGGGAGTTGCGTCCTTTTTTTCCGCCTCCCATTTTTAAGGACCGATATTAATTGCGGACGGCGTTAATTTACAGCGTAGGTGTCACGCTTCGTGAGATGTATATTCCAATAAATCGTTCTACAATGCGGAGCCAAGTAATGCCACGCTGGCGTCTAGACCAGCTCGATTTTTTATTCGCCGCGGTATAGCCCGCGATATTAATTGTGAGCCTTGTTGATTTATATAAGCATTTATAAGTCCTGTTGCGAGATGAAATGCACTGCGATAAGCGTATGCAAGATCATGGTGCAAGATGAGGACGTAAAGACAAAGACCGCGAAGCGGGCAAAGCGTTTACTTTCGTATTCAACCATTGCGGTTGGTTATCATATTCCGACTTTAGGTGCATCGAAAGATTTAAAAAAACGATTAATCATATTTACATTTATAATGTACCTATCGACATCTAAAAAAACATGTACATACATGTACATATATTTCGTGCTGACGAAGTTATACAAAATGAGTTGAGCAATAATTTGGAATAACAAGAGTTTAGAGTTTCGTGTCGAACTAATTATGTGTATAAAATCATATTTTTTAAAATATTATGGATTTATTTCATTTTTGCGTAATACATGAAATAGCTACATAAATATAGACAAGGAGATTCAAATTAAAATGATATATCAGTCTTGTAGAACGAAATTAGAAAAAAATTTAAGATTATGAAATCTGATTTTAGCGTATTATTATCACGTTGTAAAACATTGTAAATTTCACATTTATGTCAGTAAAAAAAAGATCGTATTCACGCGAAAGTCATATTAGACGAGAGAGAGAGGTGCTCTCGCTTTTATGTCGATGCGATATACCGGCGAATAAGCTCTAAAATTCAACGCAAAACGCTTCGCGCGCGCGCGTGCGCGCGGATAGAAACACGCATTTAAAGACTCGGACAAATTACGACCTGACCACGTGTCCGCCTTCTTATACTAATATGCGAACCGTCGTAGCTCGCGCGGAGGACTTTCCTCTCTACGTGAGGCTTACATGCAACTTACGTACACACGTACGCAACTGTGTCGAGTTCTATACAGTTAAGTGTAACTACGTGCTCATAGTTATACGCTCGTAGGCTACCGCATGCGTCCAAGCTCCGAATGTTACGTATACAGAGTATCCCTTAGCCGATCGCCTTTCCTTCCAGCAATAAATGCTGTAACATCTAAATGATGGACTTACGTCGGAGAAACACATTTCAATTTTTCCAGACGTTTAAATAGGTTGAAAAAGATTCATACAGATTAAATCTTGAAAAATATTGTGAGACGATATCTCCCCGAAGATAAATACGATAAATAAGATAGGCGATCGAAGTCTGTTGATAAAACTGGCTTATCGAAAACTATCTTGTATGTCTTATGCTATACGTATCAGTGATCCTCAGCCGGGCGTTTTCGACCACTGTATTTTCCACGATTACTGTAGCCCCGCAGCTTCTTGCCGGAGCATGTAGATAGCACAAACGATTATATATGCTTCTACTTAGGCACTATCGTCGCGGCCGCAAAAATCCTGTCTATTCCCCGCCAGGAATGTGTTAGAGCGAGACTAGGGAGATTGAGAAACTCTGGGCTACGCGCGACTAGGGGTCCGCCGGCGGGCCTGATACCGGATTATCCGAGTAGAAAATGTAATGGAACGAGTAAAGTTTGCGTTCACGCATCGTTGGTCCCGTCTCGCGTCTGGCGAGGGAGGCACTATAAGAACCATCGACACAGTCGCAACACCAACGCGATTAGGTAACTGAAACCATATCGACGTATGCACGCGTGCTACCATGTGGGTGTACCGCCAGCGTAACCACGTTGCGCGTTCGCCACGCGATGTGGCAGGATAATGCACCGATAACACGGTCGGCTCGCTGAACACTCTCGATCCAGATACCACGAGCCAGCCTAGTTTCCAGAAGATTCGTGCGAAACGCGATCGCGTTCCTAGTTTTTCCTATGCGCATTCGTGACGGCGCGTTTTCCAGTCTCGTCCGCGAGAAGATCGTGCTTTTCTAGATCTCAGAACGATATTAGCATTTATGCGAAATAACAACCTCCCAACGATCCAACGTGATGAAATATCTAGTTTGAATTTTATAGAGTTTCTCCGTAAAATTTTTAGACAGCCGTTGCGCGCGAGATTTCTTCTAATTTTGACACGTAGGTATATTGCGAGCGGCATTAAGGCGGCGATGAGTTATACGACTTCGTGCGAGAGACGATCGTTAGACATCAAAAGTGGTTTTGAGTGGTGCAGCGCGGCTTAAAATTATTACGTCGCCTTGCGTGAACGAACACGACAGTTTAACGATCCTCCTAGGGCGCAAACGAAGCAGAAACTTAGTTCCGACGATTGATCGTCGTGACCAACCAGACTGCCGTTGGATAAATTAAGGCATAACAGGTAAACGGCTCGTTAACGATACTCGGAGATGAGCATGTTGCGTTATTGTCAGTCAACTTGCCGCCAAACTGAGAGTCATTCGACTCTCGTGTGTCTACGCGAGTCCGCGAGGTCGCTCGATGGCGCCATACTTACACTCTCTCCGATCTAACTCAATCCGGAAGAAAAGCTGCTAGGGGGTCCATCTACAATCAATCTTTGTCAAAAGCGTCTTAGTAATGCAGGGACGATAACGCGCGAGAAAGCACGCGCGGCTCTATATGCAAACTCCCTGCAGAGAACGATACTTACTGGAAAATGTGCCACACAAATCTGAGGAATATTATGAATTAATCCGCCAAAAAAATATGATCTTAATATAGAAATATAATATTAATTAGACTCTGTATAATAAACGAGAAATGTTTAGACCTTTTTCTTTAATAAACAAGATATATCTTTATTTAATTATGATTTATCGAAACGTCGATTGATTCGTTTTACATTTTTATATATTCATAATTGATGAAGAAATTGATTATTTTTTACATTGGATATATAATATTAGCACTAAAAAAAATCTTTATTATTAAGATGAAATCAAAAGATTATATCATGTTAAAACTAAATCTCTTTTTATTATATTTTTCAGAAGCTGAAGATATTCGGAACAAGTCACGGAAAAAGAGCAGCGACATTATCAGTGAGTCAAACCATTACTTAGTATTTTTTATCGAGTCATCTATGCTCGATTAACGTCACTTCAATTTTATCTCTTTCTTTTTCTTGTTAGACTCGATCGTTTCGAATCGATTAATTCCTGCTATTTATCTCCTTGAGAGCGTAACAAATCGTTAGACGTATGGAACTGCTAAGCAAAATATTGACATAACTTTTATTTCGTTTCTTTTTAAGAAATACAAAAGAAATTTAAATATCAAAGAAATTAAAATAAAAATACTGCAAAGTCTAATTATATTATTGTAGTAATTTTTATAATTTTGTAAAGAGAAATATTTAAAATTTTATATTATCTTAAAAAATTACATATAAGAATCGATACTTGTCATATTTTTATTTTGCTTCAAGTTCGTACAAAATTAACAATTTTTCTTAAATTTAAAAAAGTTAAACTAATTACATTGAAACTTTTAATAAAATGTTTGCCTCAAGGTATGAAAAATAATGTTTCATAATGCATCTATAAAATATATATTATTCGACAAGAAAAATATTATGGAGCACAATACATTTATGCTGTTTTATTGTTACTTATTTAACGTTATTAACTACATATTGATGTATTATTCGAGAGCGTAAATGTATTTCTGTAGAAAAAAAGCTACATTTATCCAAGAAACGATAGGTTAAAGTTATTATAGCGTTATGAAAAGTGGCCTGTTACTTCCGGAATTAATGGATCGTGAAGAATTTCCGATCGAATGGCGTTTCCCCTCTTTAAACGCGACTACAGAGCGCAGACGGTTTATAAAGTTATTATCAGAAAGCGTATATGTGGAGTCATAGATTCTTATTCATTGTCGATGATTGGAGTAGATTGTAGCGCAATGTGAAAGGATAAATGAAACATTGACGTACACTAACATTTATCATTTTCAAAAGTTTTTTATTTCGCATATTTTATTATTAGTTAAGTGACTAAGCTCGATAAAAAGAAAATTAATCTTCCTCTCCGCTTGTATACTGTCATAAATTATTTAGCCTTAAATGATAAAATCTGATTGTATATCTGAGAATATAATATTTAAAAATAGAAACCGTGATCATCCGCTTCGGTGAATTTGTAATGTCATTCGTGCGATCATCGTAACCTTCGTCCGTGGCCTTCTTTTAAATTCGACAAGGTTACTACCGGTTGTGATCTATCGATAACACACAATCTTGTAGACATCTTGGTCCATCGCAGCATATTCATTGACCTAAGAAAAAAGAGAGACAAAGCAAGAATTTATTATTTATTGGATAACTTTTGATAGCTTTTGTTCACATTTACACATAAATTTATCATATTAAATTGAAACTCAAAAAGCAGAGATTTTGAATATATCCATATTAGATTTATTTGATTTTCAAGAGCAAAATCATATTCTTTGCATATGTACAAAGCATTGTACCAGATACAATGGAAAAAAAAATACGATGTATCTTTTCATCGCGTAGGTTGCATTCGGATCATTCAACTTACCGGGTTTCCGGGACTTTTCTTGCGCGTGAAGGCGGGCGTGGACTACGAGCGTTGAAAATCGCGGCTGACCCGTGTGCCAGATCTTTTTTTCCTCGTGACGCGCGCTCCTCCGGGGCCAGCCGGCTGGCCGACTGTTCCCGTCGACTGTACCGGCGGCCATGCATCGCCGATGAGAATATGACCCCGGCACGTATAGCTCGGGCCTCGAAGTAAACTACATAGGCGTTGCGCGCGTCTCTCTCGACTTCGCCAGGCGAGTCGGTGGTCGTGCGAGTCGGTGTCGTCGGCACGGTGCTTCGTGTGGCGTAGGTGATGGCGGTACCTTGCCTTGGTGATGGTGGGAGTACCGCAAGGGTCAATCCACGGTCCACCATTATATTCCCTCGGTGAAGTCGTGGCACACGGGGGCCTCGGAGCGGGTTCACAGCCACGACGACGACGATGACGACGACGACGATGACGACGAAGACGACGACGACGACATTCGAACGCTTAATGGTCGGAATTTGTCTGGCCGGCAGGTACACTGACAGTCGGTAGAGTTAGTGACTCGGGTTGGCTCGGTTAGAGACTGAGATAGCTAGGATAGAAAAGGATATAGGGATCACAGGCGAAGCAACGTTGGCAGAAATCAGAAATGTGGATCAACTTTGAAAAGCAATTCTCACGTAGCGTTATATAAAAATGAGTTAAAATCTATAGTTGAAAAATAAACTATATGTATATATATATATATTACTAACTTACTGATATGAAACTATATTAGGATTTAATTTAATTAAAACTTATTGAGCAAGTTGAATCAATGCTTATTATAACAATAATTAGCTTAGTATCATTAATTTTATGATAACACCATTCATATTCGAATTGTTGTAATTCCTAAATATTATAGATGTCTATACTCAGGCATTTCTTATTTTTACAATTTTTTTCTGCGAGATTTTACGCCGATGTATTGTTAAAGTCTATCGTGACCGTCACTTTAAGTGTTTTACGTTAGAAGAAGCAGTTAATCGTTAAGAAAGCGGTTAATCCATATCCATCATATATACAGTTAAGATTCTAATCATCTAATTAGCGGGATTGTTAACGATGGAATGATCGGTAATTTGTTTATGTGTGTGGTAGCTGTGTGTATACCAGGCGGTCCATCGTCCTTTAAATACAACTTTGACCTTTAAGAGGGGTGGAATGTATCGTTTGCAAAAAAAATCCCCATGAAGAAATGACTCTATCGTAATTAAACCATTGACGTTGGAGGTACCGTAAGGGTCAATCCACGGTCGAACATCATATTCTTCGGCTAGGAGCATGGCTTTAGGAGTGGGTTCGTATAACTGCAACACAACGTTCGACGCTTAATGGTCGGAATTTGTCTGAATGGCAGGTAACACTGACAGGCACTCGGTTTAAACTCGGTGAGTGGAGGATATACCGATTACAGAAATCCGCGGTATCCAGAAAGTTCTCCGGTAATTCAAGGCTCGCCCGGGTCGCCGATTAACGTATCGATCATTAAACGATGCCGATCGAGGCGACTTTTTCCCGCGACCCAGCCAGTCGCCGCGATCGCTTTAAAGTTCAAATTGAAACCTAAATAACGAGACAGTGACTTGCCTTCTATTCTCTCGTTTTCTTTCCCGTTTATTTCCTATTCTTAGCGAAATGTAGGGCAGAAACAAATGATAATGCAGAAATTTTACAAAGTTTTTCCACAATAAATACACATTTGATAAATAGATGTATTCTCCTTGGAAAATAATTAAATATTTGTATTGTAGTTAAAACTGAAATTTCTTCCATTAAAATTTAACGAGCCATATTTTTTTTAATAATCTTCGAAAAAATGAAGTTTTTTTATTAAATGTTCATTTTTTTATGTTTCACTTTTTAAAATTAAGTTAATAAAAAAAGACATTTCTATCTAAACAACTTTTCAATTAACATTACAGATTTATATTTTTATAGTAACGCGAACAGTTTCATGACAATAATTTCTGCAAATGACGATTTATTAAATGACGGTATTTAAATCACCATCTTGTGTTCATATGAACAGCGCTAGGACTTAGTCGAGTCTTAAAGACTGGAAATTGTCCGAATAGGCAACACGAGTTATGAGTTAAGAAAGTAAATAGGAAGTTAGGAAAGTCGTTGAGGGAAACTAACGGACGCGCGTGGAATGGCCAAGTGGCTGACAGTCCCTGTGGACCTTGTCATTTTCAGTTTCGTTGACCATTAATGGCTGTCGCCAATTGTCGAATGATATTAACTCACTGGTTTGACTGTTTTTCCTGATGAAGGAACGGCAGGAATCGACAAATCGCAATTTGTGCCACGAAACCTATTGCGATATTCGATAGAACATGGGAACAAGTTACGCTTTCGAAATAATATTGTCATAAATGTCGAATTGTCAATTTGAAAAATTCAATATTCTAAATATAGTTTTAAAATTCAGAATTTCAAAATATCTTAATATATCAAATTCAAATAATAATTCAAATAATTAATGAGAATTTACACGTTTATTTTCTTTCCTTGAAAGCATCATATGTATTTCTTAAATAATTATTCTGTACAATTTGATTAATATTTTCGAATTTTCTATTGAGTTAATTTAATTTGAGAAAGGGAAACAAGAATAAAAATGTATTTATTATTTCATTTAACAGACTAATATTATCGATTTAATTTTCATTAAAGAATTCATTATTTCTCTATTAGTCAAATTAATCAAATTGGTATATTATACCAATTTATAAATAGACTGATTAGATCACAGAGAAAACATCAAATACGAGGATCCCATGACAAATTTCATTCGCGGCATCGAATCAGTCGGCGATTCTTCCGCCTGTCTGCAATCAGGAAAAGACGAGTTCTCGGACGAGCTACGTACGTCTGTTGACCGATCGGCACAATCGGTGTGCCGGTTGTATGCGATGCCTTTTTCGGCGAACTGTGAATGTAGCCTGAGGTCTGGCATTCCCCTTTCCTCGTCGTCGCTGGCCGGTTCGTCCGGGGTCACCGACGAGAGGTCACGTCGCTCGCATGGCATCAGTGACTTTTTCATTTTTACCTCGTATCCGCTTCTTCTTTCTTCTTCGGTCTCTCTTCTTGATAACCATACAGGCATATGCGCGAATAAGCTGCCGTTTGAAGAAAAAAGATCTCGAATTTGCGGCGACTTTGTCAAAATTTTCGTGAATTCGATGAATTACATTTTCTATCATCCAACTCCCGATTAGAAAAGTTTAAAGAACATTAAGCATCATGAAAAGATTACAATACTAGGAAGCTTAATTTTTTTGTGAATTTTCATGCTGTCCGAACGAGCAATTTCTTGGCTTACAAAATCTTTTTGTAAGCTTAAATCCCAAGTAAGTTATTTACATTGTTGGCTGATGTATTAATTTCTCTTGATTAGAAAGAAGATAAATAATTCAAAGACAAACTATGCGGAAATACGAAGGCGCAATGAAAAAGCCGCAGTTCTCGTGGACAGAGATACGTTCGAGTAAAATTGTCGAGATTCCACGTGTATCTTTGAAAAGATAAATTTATTTCGTGACCGGTAGGTCCCGCTGCATCTTATTCACCGCGCGAATGCACGTGAATCACGTGGATCTATGTGATGCGAATGCGTCGTTTAGCAAGTAGAATGCACAAGCCTCAGCTCGAGAATGGCGTGCTAAAAATATAGAGTTGTATTTCTGCAAAGTATTTCAGAATGGTGATTTCGTGATTTTGTAGCTTCATTCAGTACCTTCAACACACACAAGAATTAACGGCATTGACAGATTTCGATGCAGAGAAGTTAGAAAGATTACTTTATGAATTCCTCTGTGTAGATGCGATTTACGAAAATTACGATCGATCGATGATGTAAATCGTCACATGACAGTCTCTTTTTCGCAAGTAACGTTCCCCATGCTCGCCAGTGGTCAAAGGTGCATCCATATAATATCGATGAAAATACCATTCGCGACGATGAACCGCGGCTTTGCGGTGCACAGGGGAATGACGGACATACGACAGGTTACCGCATACACGGCACCGCGTACACGTGCGTCACTAACAGGACAGGATAAATACCCTCGATTAGCGATTTATTTGAATCCTCGCTGCACACGCCTTTCGTCCGAGTCCTCGGATATATGCCGATTGCTCGCGCCTCTCTTCGGACTCTCCCTATCCTCTCTTCAGCTTTTCTTCACAGCATCCGCCGCCCACCTTATCTCCCATCGTGTTGCTCTCTCTCTCTCTCTCTCTCTCTCTCTCTCTCTCTCTCTCTCTCTCTCTCTCTCTTTCTCTTCACTCCTTCTTTCTCTCGTTTTCATGCTCTTTCTCCGTCTCGTCCCTCCTCGGTTGCCGTCCGATCGTCCGCGAGACGGTGCGAATCCACGGCAGGAGCGCGCGGTATGCCATGCGCTGCAGGCACGATTGCCTACGACGTGGATTGTCAAAACCTCGGGGAGGCACCCGGCGAGATGGTGTACCGTTAACCAGGCGTTCGCCTATCGAATATTCGACCTACGACCTGGCGACGTTCTCGCAGTGACTGGCCGCGCCGAACCGAGCCGCGCCGCGCCGCGCCGCGCCGCGCTGTGCCGCGCCGCGTCGGCTAGTCGGCGTGAACGCGGAAATGTACGCGCCGCATCGAGCGGAGCCCCGGGTGACCTTACGCGGAGTAGTACGTTTGTCCTTAAGTCGGGACAACTTACAGGACGCTCATCCGTTAGAGACGCGCGCTTTCGAACGAACGACGAGCTGCTTTTTTATTGCCGTTTGATATGTGCCATTGGTCGATGACCCATCTTTCTCGTCGTAACTAGTTTCTGTCTCTCTCTCTCTTCCTCTCTTTTACCGAGGCTGATGGACGGAGGATAATTATGGTAACGTCATTTTTGCGTGACGCGTAATAAGGTAGGATTAATCAGATAATCGTGACATAGGAGAGAAACGCGATACCGTATAATATTTTCCGATAATTAATTGTTGTAACTTAATGACTTTATGATATTAATATAGGCATATTAAAATAGGCCTTAATATAGGCATATTTTTCGTTTAAAATATTGGCTAAATTAAATTTAGTATATTTTATTACATTGATTTTTATTTTTCATCTTATAACAATTATTAGGTTGAAAGTAATAGTGTGATATTGAAATAATGATATTTTTTTTAATTGATGCATTATACTTCATGTTATTTTAGCTTAGATATCAATGTTACATATAAACGTAGAAAATGAAAACCATTGATCTAGGAGATATACCGTCATTCGAGTGTGACATAGTTGTTAACGTGCGAGACGTGTTCTTCGAAGGCTGCGAGAGATTGCTTTTCTATGCTTTTCTATGCCGGGTTTACGTAACTCAAATGAAACGGGTACGGTAAAAGGGACGAACGCGGACGATAAGAAATCTCCATCGCTTTCCTCGACTATCGAACGAAGCGAATCACGAAGCGTGTCACGATTTAATGAAAACGGGACAAACATTTCCTAGAAATAATATCGTTGCTACGCTTGGATGACGATTTGATGGACCTACTTAAGTATGATGAACTTGACCTGGTATTCGGAGTACTTCAAACTTTCGAACCTCGGTCTCGTGGAGTTCAAAACGTAGAAAACTTGTTTTCAAAAACAATAGAAACATTATTAGTTTTTATTTATCTTGCAGCTTATTCATTTATATTTCTTATTGCTTTTTTTCAATCTTAAAATAGCAAGAATGAATCAAATGCAATGTGATGACATTAAAATAGATATAATAAATTAGAATAGATATAATAAAATATGTGGCAGTAATTATAAATTTTCCAATGATCTCTGTCAGAGATTTCTGCAATAATGCTGCTTATTTCTTGCAATAATGTCCAATGCATGTTATACAGAAGTGCATCGAGAAGTACAGCATGTCGGCATACGTTTTTTGTTCCTTCAGAAAGGATTTATTGTTTTAAACATGTAGCCGGGTGCAGCTTGAAGCGTGTAGGCACGCTTGCTCATTGACATTTAACTTTCGAAATTGAACAGAGCGACGGCGAGCGGCGCGTGATGCGGCCTCTCGTACTATGGTAAAATACCATTGGGCAGGTAGAGCTAACATTTAAATGCCAGAACTGCTCCGCAAGACGCACGACTTTGCTGAGATGCACTTGCGGACTTGTTTTTTAAATATATAACGTCTTTGTAAATCTATTATAAAGGTATTTAAACCGGTTTTTTTTCGTCTTCTTTCTTCATTTCTTAATACTCTGTCTTTAATTATATAAATTTATTTATAAAAGAAAAATAAGAACTGTAAAGATTGCATTAATTTTAGATCAGAATCGTCCGGAAAGATATTTTAAAGATATGCTATTCTAATATTTCAAAAAATTTATGATAAGAGAGTCTCTTCGCTCTGATGATTAAAGTCCGCATAAATAATCTAAAGTACAGTAATATAGCTGTTATTTTTCATTCATAACTTATTTGAGTTCGCTTCCGCGTTATGATTCACGCGTTTTAAATGTCTCGCCAGTTTTCTTCTTAATATTACAAACGACTATTATTGCTTTTGCGGCTACTGTATTCCACTGTAGTACGGTTACGAGCGGGCGTATCAAGATACGCATCACGATATTTATGACGAGCCTGCATGTAAACCGTTCAGCAATTTATGTCGAGATAAATATTGCAAGTCGCTCTCCGACCTTCTCCCCGACATTTCTGTGCGAAATTACTTCTATCGTGTTAACACACGCCTTGCAAGAATTTATCGCCGAGAAACGGTGTGAGAAGTGTCACGCGATGCATTTTCGATCTAAACGCGATTCCAGCATTAATAAACAAGTTGCATATAGTTTGAAGAAAGTGTCACATACGTAACTTCTGTTTGTACCATCAAAGCATATCATGATAGTTTAATATTTTAAACGGTAACATATTGAAAAAAAAATCACAATTATAGTTATTAGTTTATTTGAAAAAAATACTTATACACGCCTAACTTTAATCCGATAAAATAATTGAATCTTAATCTTTATGTAAAAGAACAATCTAAAATATTATTGGTAACATGGAAGAAATTCAAGAAATATATAATGTGATTTAAATATCATTGATATGTGTATATGAATATCATTAGTGAATCGTATAATCAATCGATTAATAAAATCTCTAATGTTGCGGATTTCCTAGTATAGGAAAATGAAGGAAGATACGGTGGGATCTCAAGACTTTAATACGTCGATACGTAATGGGATATAATACAAAATTAGCCGTTCACTATGTACAGTTACGCATTACGCTAACAAGACTTACTTCCGATTATAGTGAAGGTTCCCTATTGTTCAACCGAGCTAGTAGTGTACCCCTTAGTAGTCTCAGACTCCGACTATTCCTATACGGTATCCATTTATCTATCTATTCAGCCGCTCCGTATAACATACGATAGATTCCACGTAATCTCGCCGACACAATGGCTCGAAGGGCTGAGATATACTGCGAACATAACACCGCGATTTTTTTTGATCACCTTACGCGCTCGTAATGCTTCCGACTGTAATTTGATAAACGCAGCTAGCTTTTTTTTTTAAACGATTTGCTTTTACCTCTGGACATATGAATATCGCTAGGAGCAGCATAAATTGTAAGCATTATTTTATTAATAGAGCCTTTTATTTCATTATCATGATACTTGATTACTAGGATATATGCGCGGTAGTAATATATGGGAGCCGTAACGTTTAACGCTATGCTGGAGCAACGATCTCATGCCATTGTACTTCTGACGCAACTGCGAGATAAAAGTATCTACGTGAATTATCTAGCAGACGCCGTTTCCGTCCGCGATACGTTCGTATTTAATGCAGTTGAAATTCGGTTTAGCGTAATTAGCAGGGTTAAACGGTCGATACGTAATCTCGAGTGTAATTTGCACCGGAAGACTTGTGAATTAAAGTTTGCGGTAAGAAATTAGAAGTATTGAAAGCTCGTCCGAGGAAGGAAAGAAAATATTGAAGGAAGAAGGATGTAGACTTTTGTATCTAGAAAATCCGTATTGTGTAGCGAAATTGATTTTAATTTACAGATTAAAAATATCGGACCCTCGCTTCTCTGATAATGTATCTAATAATATTATTGTAGTTAATAATACTCATTAACAATTTAAAAATTAACACTATATTTAAAAACTTTCCAATTTTTTCAATTAATATTGAGATTAATAATAAATAAAAATATCGGTAATAAATTTTTTAAAGTAAGATACACGTGCGGGGTCAATAAAAGGCGAGAAAAAAACCATTCAGCAAAAGTTAGCAGATGTTTGACGAATTAAGATATATCTAAAAGTTCACGTTGTAAAGTAAATCAAAAACATAACGAGCTATGAGACTGTACTATTGCTTGTAAGTATAGCTTAGTCTGCCGCCGTGGCGCCTGTCATACGTAAAGCTAACGTGTGTTCGTTCGCGGAAAGAAAAACCCAGGTTTCATTACTGATACCATAGTGCTCCGATACATGTGTGGGTCAGAATGAACCTTAGACAGAGCTCTCTAGGAAAAGGCCTGTTTGTCTGGCGAGTTACTACAGATGCTAACGGTAGCTTCGACGGGGTTTAGTATGCGCGATCTGTTGCCTCGACAGGAAACAGAATCCCTCCCATTACCGAGAGGAGATGCGGCGGCGAAGCCGTGTGCGAGCGCAAACGACAGCTACCGGCATTGTTACGCGATGGGCCTTCTCTTATCGTCTCAGAATGCTCTTTGCCGACGTTGCAGCTGTCAGGGGGAAAGGTGGTACCCTTCGGCACCTTAAAAGGTCACCGTGACGACGAACGTTTCAGTGGCGTCGATGTACGTGCCTTCCTCCCCTTTCACCTTTTCTGTCTCGCCTTAACATCGCCTCTATGAGCCTTCCCACACGCTCGATGTACGGTTACTCGTCCGTGATCACGCAAGGCATTTTCGGTAGTATTTCTTTGATCCTAAATTTTTATGTATATATGCTTAATCTTGTTTTCTGTATATGTATATATATATATATATATATATATATATATATATATATATATATATATATATATATATATATATATATATATATATATATATACATATATACTAATAATATTCGAAATTTGAATAATAACGCTTAAATTTAATTAAATACTTAAAATACTTAAAATATTTAAGATTTTATATACAATATTTGCAGACATATATTAATTTTAATACTGCAAATTAATATGTGTATGTCTGCAAGCCTAGTATATGGATTCTCTTAAATATTTAATGGTTTAAAATTATAACATTTCATTTCAAATATATATCGCATATTCATGTTCAAAAGCATTCGTAAAAATTGCCTGGTGTTATGAGAAATGTTACCTTATACCGCTACGTCGAATGACATTACGCCACTCCTCTTACCTCTTCGCATTTTTTTTTTAATTCTCCAGTAATATGCGGTAACAGCCGAACCGCCGTACATTTGTGACTCCGTTTATTACCCGCATGCACGTATCTTGACGAGTGTCGCTTCAGCCTGTAGCATTAAAACATCGTAGCCCGAATATCGACCGCATATTTACTCTGCCTAATGAGCGCTTGATGGGCACTGTTAATTATTGTTAGGCAACATAATCATTACCGAGACTAACGGGACACGTCAATGGCCTCGCGTAAAGAAGATTGTGTGCTTCGGGAGAAGGTTGCATCCAAGCCGACAACGCAGCCTTCGACGTTTATAGATCGATGACTTCTGATCGTTAACCGTTTACCTATCACAGACGCGTCATCTCAAGCAAGAGAGTACGCCAGGAGTTATTAATTATGCATTATATTTTCCTCACGTCATACATGTTTCAATTTCTTATTAATCATTGAAATCTTTTCAATACGTTTCAATCAAGCTACGGGGCTATGAATATGTACACATATTTATATAATATTATATAAATATTATATTTTCGTATGCGTGTATGGTATACGTCGTCAGAATGTGGCGAGAAGATTCGAGCAGATAGTCCTACAAAAATTATTCGCTTAAACATTTCCCCATTTGTGTCGTTATCGGATAACATATCGGAGTGTGCTCCCTGCCTCGAGGGGCCGAATTATCTGACAATCTTCACGCCAGTGGCGCCATGGCGGTCGTCGGCAAAAAGAAATAAACTAATTGCAGGCCGGCGCTCGCGGGCTAGATTCCGGGAATGATGCGAAACAGTATCTTTCCGATTAATTAAATTACTCGCCGTGAAATTAGCGGATGAGCGGAACCACGCCGGGTGACAGATAGAAAAGGAGATGCGAAAATTGCAAGGAAAGGGACAGGGAGAGAGAGAGAACGACGTGGATTACACTTTGCATCGGATTATGCTATAAATTGTTGGATTAACGTCCGTTTCTACCGGCGATAACGAATCCCGTCGTGATTAAAATTGTTCGAGTCGCGTGCAAATCGCGCTAATGATCCGCAAGCGGTGACAAGTTTGCGAGGCGTACTTTTTTTACAGTCCCCGCGGGATCGCCTCGAGCTTCCTCGTAAATACGCCCACGCGTACACTCGTATTCTCCACTTTCGATGCACCCTGTTAGGCATGGAGAGCAAAGAAACGTAATAAATGACAACAGTCTACCATTTCTAATATTCACTATGAAAATTTAGTTGCACGAGGTAATAATTCTCGTGTAACTACATGCGTATTTTCACCGAATCTTTGCGTAATTGACATTAAAAGTCATCTGGCACAAATTATTCCTGCCAGCTTCCCCCGATCTTTGTCGAGAAACTAAAATAGTAATAATAATATTCAAAATTTTATATATTTTATATTGTTGCACATATTGTTTTGATAACAGCTTTGCTCCAACGTAGCTATAATGCACTCGACATTATGTGTATACTTATCTAGAATCTAATATTGACTTATCGATTTATGTATTTAGCCAGATAAACCTCACTCACTGAAAGTCAATTTGTACTAATGAATGTTAGACACTGTTCAGTATCGTTATTTATCTATTTTGACGAAGTATCAATACTTGATTACGTTATTGATACTGTATTCAACAAAGTAAAGAATTAAATATGCGATTTGTTAGACAACAGATGACGATTCATTTTAATTGAATTAAAATTTTTTAAATTCACTCTTTCACAATGTAAAATATATATATATTTTTTTAATTATAAGAAATGATAAAGTAAAAAATTGATTAAATCAATTTTATTTTCAATCATATGTAGTATTTATATTTTTTTTATAGAAATAAAAAGATGTCTCTTAATTAGTTCTGTATACAATTGACACATTCTCCTTGTTAGTTTGTTAATTGCATTGTCCGAGCGATACAAATTAATAGCCAAGAAATTTTCCTCTCGCCGAGTACGAATTTAATATCGTGTAAAGTCGCATCCTTATAGCATTTCTTACAGTAACGCAACGAGCGCAAATCCACCGAGCGAGCGGTTTTCGCTCGCTCGAAGATCGGCACCATTCGCCTAATTAAGCGAAAAGATTTTTCCATCTTCGCGTGCATGCTCCGGAATCCTGTTTTCTCTCGCTTGTAGAAATCGTTAATTCGACGACGGAAGGTCTCCGTGCGAATTTGCGAGCTAGCGCAGATCCACGGAGATCAGGTCGACAACAACGGGGGGTACCGGCGCGGTGGCGCGACAAGAGAATATCACTAATTCAAGGTGCTTCCGCGTGAGAAGTGATGCTCCGAATGATCTCTCTCTCTTTCTCTCTTTCTGTTTTTGTGAGTGTGCACGGCTCGTGCTGGTGGTGAAGTTCACGATGGCGTGTTTCTTCCTATTTACGCGTCGCGATTCGGTACGGTACCCGGCGGGAACTCTCACGCGTTTACCGCGGCAG
This sequence comes from Tetramorium alpestre, assembly GCA_021460005.1. Lineage (NCBI taxonomy): Eukaryota > Metazoa > Arthropoda > Insecta > Hymenoptera > Formicidae > Tetramorium > Tetramorium alpestre. The sequence continues at coordinate 1,315,125 of JAJVSH010000034.1, read as the reverse complement.
GACGGTAGCCTTGTCTTTGATTTCTTGTTTCTAAGCGGATGAGGTTCGCCGCCAGCTGATAGCTAATTGGTCGCGCAAGTGCGAAGTAAGAGTGGGCGAGTAATGTCTCGGTATTTTATCGCGGGATTTTATCGGGGTGCTTTATCGACGAATATAATGCAGCCCTCGTGACAGCTCGTACTTATGAGTACAGCAACATAAATAGGTTGTTGAGTATGTGTTTGCAGTATTTGTATGTTATAGCATATATTGCATACTTTTTCCTTTGGTCATGATGCTTTATCATAACGAGTACTTTGCAGTATGTTTAAATGTGCACTTTTTCATTATGTTAGTTTCGTCTGAAATAATTATTTTAAGAAAAATAAAAAATTCCAACACGAATATAAATAACTTCGAGAAAAAAAATTAAATTAATCCAAATTTTTCTATAATAAGAATCGTTTGCTTCTGTTAACATCTTAAAAAATTTTTTTAATGTTTATCTCCAAAAAAACTGAAAAATTACCAGAAATTTTTAATTTTTGTTTCTTTTTTTAAACATTAATTGCTCAATTATCTTTTGAGAAGTACTAATAACTTCAGATAACTTTGAAAAAGAAAACATTATTAATCGTATTAAAATTTCAAAAATAAAGTGCTAATTTTTCACAAAGATAATCAACTTGTGGTCGCAATTTTCATTTTCAATTTATTCTATATCGCGTTCACGAGATATCGGTCACAACTAATGCAGATGTTTGCATTGAATTGGCCGGTGCACTCGATCTGAAATCCCTCGTACCGAGAGTGACTGATCTCGCGCAATATTATTTACAGAAAACATAATCCGCGATACTCGCGCGACTTGTTTTAGTCTGGTATGAAGGAGAGAAGTGAAACGAGATGGAGCTTATGAAGAAGCGAAATTGGATTACAATTAATAATGAGCTTAGTTAATCTATCGTTGTCTTTTGGAACTTGAATATTAAAATTGAACTTTCCTTCTCTGCTTACATCATGAATAACCAAACAAATAAGATTATAATATAAGAAATAATTGTTGACGCGACGTGTAATCGAGTTTTAAAATTCCAAGAAACTTACACATAGCAACAAATTTGTTTTACGAAGGTATAGGAAGCTTAGAAATAATTTGTGATTATATACTAATAAGAAATTACACACATTTATTTATTATTATCTATTAATAAAAATTATAAATTTTTAATAGATGAATAGAAAATAGATAGTTGTAAATTCGCAGAATTATTTTCTTTAGTATTTGTGATTGCAAGTCACTGTTTATCGGTGAATTTGCCAATAGAAAAGGACTTGAATAGGAAAGGGATGTCGTAATCAAATTTGCTCGCATATTTCTCTTTTTCTCTCTTTCTTTCCCTCTCTCTTTCTTGTCGACATCTGCGTCTCCCTAGAGAAACTCGTTCTTAATATTCTCCTCTCTTGTAATTCCATCTCATCTCGCGACGCGACATTTGCGAGCTTGGCCGATTGCAACATTGTTGGTAAGCATGAGATGGAAATAAGATGATCCAGGTGAGCGACAGAGAAACTGGCAGGAGAGAGAAGCGAGGGTGGAGGAGAAGGAACAGGATAGTCCTGTAGGTGAGACTAGCTTTCTCCACAATGCAATTGCCTACACGCGCACGAGTCACACCGCAGAGTATAGACTCTCGCGGAGTCCATTGTCCTTATTGCATACCCGTCTCCGTTGTAGTTTAGTGGGTTACCCACCTGGAGATTTTCTTTAGACGAGACATTAGATAATCGCTCGCATCATAGTTTTGCCATGGAATACGAGAGATAATGAGAAGAATGATTACGCGCTTGCAGTATATTATTTCATATCTGTGTCATTATATCTTGCAAAATAATAATTATCGAACACTCGTAATAATATTGTATTTTTTGCATTTTTCTAATCTCAGATTCAATATATTTATGATTTATGTTAACTAATTTTGAATTGTAGCATATTATTAATTAAAATTTAAATTTTGTTAAGTAGAATTTATATAGCTTGATTGAAAGATATTTACTTTTAATTGTAAATTAAATTTTAATTCTCAAAATTTTTTAACGATTTATAAGACAGTAATTTTATTTATTTGGAAGAGCTTATCGGAAAAAAATATAGAATAATTTTCTTGTTTGACAGTTCTCTTTATTTTAGTATTTATATCGATGGAAACTCGGAACGCGCGTGAGTTTTTCCACGCGTGGCATACGTGCTCTGCAGTGCATCGAGTTTGACGCACTTTCAGGGCCGATGCGTTTTTGTTATGCGAGACTTACGAATGCATCGTGCGTGTAGTAAAAGTCCTACGAGAGTATAAAGCACAACAGGGGGTCAGGGCATTGCATCCTTTTCTAAAGATAGCAGAGAAAAGTCAGAGGGGAAACAGAAAAAGACTAAAGATCGTTTTCATAAAAATTTAATTTCATCATAATTATATATAATTCATATACATATATAT